>SNQJ01S0029996.1:156131-181808 GCA_010110895.2 Picea sitchensis
GGAAAAATGTGTCCAAGAGTTTACTTCACAACTCCAAATATTCATAATGATGCAAATCCGACCATCATCTTAATTCATCACGTGCTCAACCACTGGTCTGGAAATCTTCCTCAAGTTCTCTATCTACAGTTGGACAACACTAGTCGTGAAAATAAAAATCAAATTGTGTTTGGATATCTAAGCATGCTTGTTGAAATGGGAATCTTTCAAAATGTGAAAGTTGGTTTTCTTCTTGTTTGACACACTCATGATCATATTTATCAAATGTTCAGTCGTTTTTGAGTAACATTGAAGAGTAAAAATGTTGGAAGTCTACCATCATTAATTGAATGTATCAAGAAAGCATACATTCCAGAGCCTGTTTTCATATATTAGAAGAAACTGTTGACATGTGAATATCTATTCATGGATCACATCGTAAAGAAAAATGTATTGAACAACTTAATGATATTAGCTTCCCATCATCAATTTTGTTTCAAAAAAAATGATGGGAAACACTTATATGGGGAAAGCAGTATTCAACTACTACAGAATGGGGGCCTTCATCAGGTTTATCATTTTTGAAGTTCATTCCAGATCGTCCAATTTTTTCATCAAAGTTATTATTTTTACAATCATTTGCTGAAATCCATAATGCACGGAGGCGCAATAGAGATGCAGATTATTATGAATGCCTGGAAGAAATTAAAAAGTCCATTAAGGATACATATGAGTACTTTGATGTTGCTGATTCTATTTGGTGGGAGTATTTTTTCAATAGTCAAAGTGACATAATTTCAAGCTCAACAAATGAAGATACAATGTTGAGGACTCCATTTCATTGGCCACAAAATATGCCAAATGAATCTAAAGAAACAAACATTGTTGAAGTTCAATAAGAATCTCAAGGTGCTATTGAGTTTACACAAGCATATGAAAGAGAAATGTATATTGGTTCGCGAAGGTCACGTTCACAACGTGAAGCCATGGAAGACCTTTACATGGGTTCAATACAAGATATTAAGGAGGGTAGTGTTTGAGCCACCTTTTTCAACTGGTTTAAATGTATTTTTAAAAGTCAAATGTTGGTTTTTGAGTTCTTTTTCGCTTCGTGACATTTACCTACTGAAAATCTCAGTAGTCTTGACATGTGAAATAGCGAAGGATGTTATGTTTCATAAGTTACCACTTTTTTATCGTTAAACATTTTTTTTTACTTTTTGTACCTCAGAATATCGCTCTTCGGGAGTCACAAGTCACAAGATTTACAAGCCCCGATGTGCGAGGTCGTGAAAAGTTTTAAAAGCTTACCTCAGGTGAAAGATGAGAGTAAAATTCTTTAAACCCCAGTCAAGTGCTGTCGGAATTTCGCGTCTCGACATTCACTCTCTCCTAAAAAATTACCGTCATAACTCCAAAAGACGAAGGCACGAGACTTTCACATAAGTAACCCGGGTTAATGTCAGGGGTGATTAGTTTTGACCATGGTTAAAGTCTCTCGGGATTTCGTGACTCAACATACGTTCCTCCCAGAAACTATACCTTCGAAACCCCGAGCCACGATATAAATTAAAACATGATTAATTAAACACTTAATCCTGGTTACGTCCTTGCGTAACTAAATCTAATCATCACGATCTCAGGTTTTAGAAGCTTGAATGGTTAGAGTGAAAACTCCCGATACGGCGAATGCTGAAAGGTTGATTAAAGTTTAAGTAAGCTTAATAAAAAA
The DNA here is from genome assembly GCA_010110895.2 of Picea sitchensis. Taxonomy (NCBI): domain Eukaryota; kingdom Viridiplantae; phylum Streptophyta; class Pinopsida; order Pinales; family Pinaceae; genus Picea; species Picea sitchensis. The sequence goes on from SNQJ01S0029996.1 coordinate 157,843, forward strand.
ATCTAAGCCAACTGAATCAGTGCTCAATACAAATAATAATATGCACAGTCTACGAGGTAATTTTAAATTTTCCTTGCGCCAACTTGTGTCATGAACCGTCGAAATTTATAGCATTAATTGGAAATGAGGCGAAATGACATGAAAGGATATGGTCTTTATTACTAAATCTGTCTCTAAATATGATTTGACCGTTCTGTTCATAAGGACACCAAGAGTTTAAATGATCGAAGATATAGATCTTTTTCCTTTCTGTTCTATTCATAAAGCTCATTTCTATCTCGTGCAGATAAGTTTTTCTTAGCAAACTGATCTCTGTATGTATACGCATTTTTATTATAGGAGAGCTAAGTCACAATCTTCTGTCATGGCCCTGCGAAAAGAATCCAAGACAAGTGCTGAGATTTCGGGACAAGGCTCTGATAATGTTTCATATACTTCACCTCGAAGCGTTGATTCCATACGAACCTAGTCATACATCTCAGAGGTTCTGCAATCAGATTTGGTGAACTGTTCGGACGATTCTAGTGACAACGAGAAAGACGATTTGACTACCAAATACAAGATCGTCATCCAGGCAGAGATGCACAAAGTAGCGGCCAGGCCACGTCTTCTGCCTTAGTATGACATGATCCAATGGGCGATAGATCATGTAGATATCCCTACCAGAACCATCATCGGCGAGCATAAGGTCACTGTTGGAACCTTTAGACCAGAAAACTTACAGGCGATGTACAAGTTACCACCTACATTGAACTTTACATACAATGCAGAGTTTCTAGAGGATTTTAAACAGAAGGAATGCGAGCAATACAGGAAAAGATTATCTAATTTGATCAAGGATTGGGTCTCACACCCAACGAAGTTCAGGGAAGATAGCAACGAAGTTTATTCCATATCTTATTTAGAACCACAGTTCAAATACATAGCGATGATGACCTGTAGCTTGTACGGGAGGGAAGACACCATGCATTGTTTCCTCCCATGGGTGCCTCTGATGCATACAGTAGCAGAAGGCTGTTCTTTCGACTGGAACAAACTGTTGTCAGATAGTCTGACCAGTCGTATTACAGAATATCGGACGCAGAGGGAAAGCGGGAAAGCCGCCTCATTTTTTATGTCTGCATACATCATGGATGCCATGTGTTCCGTGACACCTTTTCCCTTAATGAGTTGGAGCTGGGCTCCATCGGAGGCTGAGCCTATCCATGTCTATCCTTTTAAGATTTGGGAGGATAAGGCCTCAAATTTTATATATGAAATCTTCAATTGGGTAATGGTACCGATGCATGTTGCCATCTTCGGTAATCCACCGCCCCGTATCTCAGATAGCATCACGACCAATTTGAGCAGGGTGTCCGACTGGTACGTGGAGAATTTTTTTTCATACATCAGGGTTTTCGGCGCTTCTGTCCCTCCACATGCTCTACCATTATTTATACATGATAGGTTGGTCTGTCACGAGATCACCATGCAAACCGTGATTGGTGGCATAAGTAAAGAGATGAAGGGGTTTTCAAAGAAGCTATGGCGACCTTTCCCCATTCATTTAAACACCTATTCTTTATTAGATTTCGGGCATGCAAAGGCCGAGGCAACAGCCTTAGAAGATATAAAATTAGTCCATATTGAATTCAAGAAACACGACCCACACAGGGTCGTGAGTAATCACTTGGCTAGCTGTGGCCTTAAAAGGTTTGAGCACGAGAATTCGCCTCATGATGATATTTTCCGAGGCGTGAGATCATATGATGAGGTTTTGGCTCGGATACAAGCGCTGTCGCCCGAAGAGAGGGTCGATGTTTTCAAATTCCAAGAACATAGGCAGAGCTACCCTCCCCCAGTATTGCGGGGCGAGAATCAAACGACTGTAGAGGTGCAACAAACAAAATCCGAAGGCTCCAAAGATTCAACACCCGACCAAGAAGAACAACAAGATAAAGAAAAGAAAACTGGAGGCCCGAAACAGGAAGCCGAGGCTTCCGATCCTCCAAGCGATCCAACTTCGGTCATTACTCCAGGGAAATCATCTAAACAGGTCAGTAATCCCATTGTTTCTGTTACTCCCCTGCAGTCGACAAAGGGAATACCAGACTCAGGTTGGATTTTTGGTTAAGAATAACACCCATATCAGTGGAAGAGCTACCTCCGAATGAATTCTTCTTTGATAAGAAGAGAAAGGCTTCCGTGAGACAAGAACTCTACCAAGAGGCAGGTACTGTATCCAAGAAATTTAAAATCATAACCGATGGAAGAACCATGAAGAAAGAAGAATTTTCAACGCAAATAGCAGTAACATTGGGTGCTTTCACTACGGCAAACCAATACTCAATCAAGACCCTAAAAGATCAGCTGAAGAAAAAAAATTGTCTAATCAAGACATTAGAGGCTAAACTAGCTATAGTAGAGGCTGCTTCCAAACATCAAGCGAATGCAAATTTGGAGCAAGCTAGAATAGATGATCAAAATGAAATCGAGCGACTCAAAGCTGATCTCGAACAGACACAGCTGATGGTTCAGACAAGTCAGATATAGATAGTCCAGTAAGGAGAATTGATAGAGTAGCTTCGGGCCAAATTAGAGTTCATCGAAAGCCAGGTAATCTATATCGGGATATTTCAATCCCAAGCAATAGAAATAAGAAAAAGGTTATCGGTGGCGCATCAATGTGTGCTTGTTAAAGTAGAAATGATTCAAAGAAGATGCCAACTCATTGATCAGATATTGGAGAACCTCTCTCTCAGAGAAAGGGAAATCAGAGTGGCTCGGGTTGCATTCGAGGAGGCTATTATAGCCATGACAAGAAGGGAAATAAGCAGTAGCTCCAGTTTTCCCATCTCAAAACAGACCAGGGGCAACATCTTGTTGAAAGAATGGGAGCACAATTTATCTGAAGGCAGACAACAAGCTAAGGAGATAAGAAAATCTTGTGAAGAAACTTTCTGTTCGTTAAATGGGATTTGGTTGGGTTCCAATGGTGAAAGTAGCATCGAGATACTGGGTCAGATCAATACAGTCAAATATCTGCTAAATATCAAGGAAAATGAGGAAAGAGAATTAGCCGAAATATCACAAATAACCCAGACAGACATAGTTCAAATAGATAAATGGCTAATTAAACCAAGTATATTATTATGTTCTATCAACGCCAAAGACTAGCAGGTGGAAGGAAAGTTGCCACGATTGGTGAAAGATTGTTATATTTTTTAGGCCAATAACCAAGAAGAACCTTCTAAGATGATATCACATTTGATGGAGAAGTGCGTTATTTGCACGGAGCATGCAAAGAGGCAGGTTTCCGGTACCAAATGAGGACAGAGATAAAGAAACGAAACATTTTAAATCCTTTTATTGTAACCGAAAACCTCTAGAACGATTGAGATTCCAGCATATAAAAATTTGTATAAATATACATTTTGTAGAAAGAAAAAGGGGCTGGACCTTTTTGGTCGATTGTAATAGAGGCTATCTTCTTTTTGAGAATTAATACAAATAAATCCAAAGAATCCTGATTCCGTCAAGACTGTGTTATGAGTTTGTTCTCTTTGTTATTCATATTCAATTTTATTTCTCTTATATACATCTGATGAATGTTGCACTACAATTTAGTAAAACTTCTACTGTGGTGGTTAAATTTTATTCATCTATATCGTTTACAGTTTTTCCTCTGTATCAGCTAACAACAGATACAAGACCCGTGAACCTTTAAGTTGTCATATTTTATGCTTCGTCAGATTCCTTCTTAGTCTATTTTCTTCCTCTGTTTAAGGAGTGAGATTCTCCCTTGATAGGAGCCTTACTTTATAAACAACTAACTGTTTTTCTCATATTTCACACACTTTTTATTTCAAATATAATGCAGTTACAGAAAAAGGTCTTTGGTTTGCATTTTGTCCTTAACATTAATTTCAAAGTTCTCTTTATAAGATCAAATTGATACAACATAAAAACTTTCAGTTTTCTTTTAAATTTTTTTGTTCATCTATGACTGTCCTCGTTGTAAAACAACCTAATATTGAACCCAGTTTATCGGACCAAATCCATATCGCTTTAAATATCTTTGATACTATACTTAAAACAACCACCACCTGGGTAGAACTTGAACATTCATGGGCTGCAATCGAATGGGATATAAACATCTAGGAACAGTTGGAAGCCAGACATCGACAACCTAGAAATCAACCCTAGCTTCCTTTCCTGAAGGTATACTCTCCTCCCTTTTTACACCTTACTAACTTTCGGATGCCTAGACACTGTACTTTTTAAAGCCTTAAGTACATACTCTGGAACACCATCTTTTTGGCGCCATTGCCGGGGAACGAAGTTACGAAACCTTTTTCCTGGGAAGAACAACATATATTTTCAAGTTTCACCCTTTGATAGTGAATAAAGAGTGGGCACTTTCTAAAGGATTTTCCTATCTTTCACTTGGCGATTCTATGTATAATTAAGATGGAATCCGGTCGAAGGAATACCAGACAAAACCCAGAGAGCAAGCAGACCACGCCTGTTTCAGATCCCAAAAAAATACTGAAAGCTAGGGGTTCTCTTAAGACGACTACTGCAGTCTATCAACTTAAGCACTCGCAGCCCAAGACCAAGAGTTCTTGTGAACCTTCAACTTCACATAATACCCCTCCCGATACCACTAATTCATTTTTAGCTAGTTCTGTGGTTAAAAGTGAAATCCTTCCGAAAACCTCTGTCGGACACAAAGGTAAAAACTCTGCAGTAAATTTATCAGCGGTTGATATCCCGCCGACTCTTCTTTTAGACTTCCCAATCTCACCAAGTCTCGAAGAGTATACTATATATTCAAATCTCACACCCACGGGATCCCTTGATTACGTCTCCTGCAAATCTGAGGAGCCAAGTCCTCACATCTCTATTCACCCATCTTCGCATTTCTCATCCCTCGAAGAAGCTAGAAATCCGCTTTTAGTCTTTCATAACCCTTTCTATAACACACCCTTTCCTTGTCAGGTAGTACCAATGGTGGCCGCCGGAGGAGGAGTGGGGGGCCAAGTGCCTCCCCCGCCCCCTAGATTTTTCACTAAAGTGGCTACGAGATATGCACCTTTGGTTCTACCCGTACCTCTTCATGACCTTCCTGAAAATTATATAAAAAATTCACCAAAATTTACAGGGGAAGGGGACTTAACTGCGACCGAACATATAAATTTCTTCGATCAGTTCGTTGATATTTTAGGTATGGAACATGAAGACATTTATTCGAGATTGTTTGTTCAAACTTTTGAAGGACAGGTACGAACCTGGTTTCGAAGCCTACCCGCAGGGTCTATCCTTTCTTAAGATGCCTTTCTTAGACAATGGGGTGAGAGAAAAGACCACTTATATTATCTGACTGAGTTCAGATCTTTAAAGAAAAGGAATTCAGAAACAGTTATAGAATTTATCCAAAGATTTAACAAACTATATAATAAGATCCTAGCCAAAGTTAAACCCTCCCAACTTGCAACCAAAGTAACCTTCACAGGAGATTTCGAACCCGACTTCACCCTTCTCTTAAGAGAAAGGCGGGGGACTACCTTAACCCGAATGCAGGATGATGCTGTGGAAATCATATCTAACATGACGGCCTCTGGTAAGTTGAAAGCTAGGGTAGAAACAAGAAACAGAGAAACCAAACGTTTTAGGGAACAAGTGGGACCCTCAGGATCTAATAGATCCACAGACGACAAAATGGATGATATGGCTAGGATAATTAAAGAGTTGTCGAATAAGATTTCCAGAATGGAGCTAGAACAATCCAAGAGTGATCCTTTCGTTAAAACAGAATTCAGAAGAAACCCCAACCCTCAAAATCAACAAAGGCATATAAAAAATGAAGATCAGAAAATTCAAACCCCTTTAAAAAATGAAAATTTTATAGGAGGAAATGACCTGGAAGATTTCGAGGGACTTGAAGAAGATGTGACAAATTTGGGCGACGACTGCATTCAGCCCTATGTAACTAAAGAAGATTACGAGAGGTCGTTGAACACACCTCAACCATCAAATGAATATGATGATATAAACAACAATGATTTCATTGTATGTCAAGAAACGTCTAATTCCATGACAGCTAGGGTCCAACCAAGGTATAACTTGAGGTCTAAAAACAAACCTATGTTTATTCCTTAACCGAAGAAAATTCTCCCTAGAGGTGAAATATATGTGCTTGCCCCGAAAGAGACTGAAACATCCAACAACAAAATAAAAGAGGTAGACTTGTTGGACCTCAAAATGAAGGAGGTTGAGACCCAAACAAGGGGAATCAAGACAATTGAGACACTCACACCGGTAAGTAAACTCATGAGTAATAAATCTGCCCAGACAAATAAGTTGGAGAAGAAAGAGCTCGAGGTTTCAACCAGAGAAACAAACAAAGTTAGCGATGGTTTTAGTTTTGAAAATGAGATAAATAGGATAAATATACCGATCCCACTGGTTGAATTAGCAAAGAATCCTGCATATCGAAAGCAGGTAACCAAAGTGATATGTTGTTCAGATCAAGAAAGTCAATCAGACGTAATAAATTTGGAAGATGTTAAGCCCAATATCACTTTTGGTCCACATTTCAAGGGTGCCAGAGACACCATTGCTCCTTTCTAAATCACCCTAAATGTGCATGATCGACTGCTACATAACTGCATGCTAGATTCTGGAGCTTCACATAATGTGATGCCCAACGAAATTATGGATAGACTAGGCCTCGAGATCACCCGACCTTACAGATATCTCTACTCTTTCGATTCGAGAAGAGTTAAGTGCATGGGTATGATAAAAGATTTAGTAGTCACCCTTGCACAGGTCCCAGTCAAAAGTGTCCTGATGGACGTGGTTATTGCTGATATTCCCCCAAAGTATGGCTTACTTCTATCAAGGTCATGGGGAGCCAAACTTGGGGGGTCCCTCCAGCTGGACATGACTTACGCCACAATTCCTGTATTTGGTGGTACAGAGAAACGAGGTTAGCCTATACAGTGAGCGATCCTCAAAATCCTAACAATTTTCCTGTTTACATTGCTGATCAAGATCTAGGAAATTGTATTTTGTCTTTTGATGATGGTATAGACAGTTGCACATAATAAAATTACATAGACGAGAAAGAATCCGAAAATATGCATAGCACAGGGATCTGGAAAATGTTTTTTGAAGGTGCTCTGTCATGTGAAGGAGCAGGTGCAAGAGTACTTTTTGTGGCACCTGAAAATAAATTTGTTGTCCCTTTTTCTTACAAGCTTCAATGGGATATAGACTACACTAACAATGTATGTGAATATGAAGCCTTAGTATTAGGATTGGAAGTTGCCAAGAAGATGAACATAAAGAACCTGTAAGTATATGGAGACGCTGAGTTGATAGTCAAACAGATGAATCGACAATACCATGACAAACACCTGAGATTGAGAGCATATAGAAATTGTGCCTGGGATCTAATGGAAAATTTCTTCTCGTCTGTAAATATCCACTTCATCCCCCGCACCGAAAATTTGCAGGCCAATTCGTTAACCAAGGAAGCCTCGACGTTCGCTCCCCCCACAACTTTTAAATTAAAATACCATATAGAGGTAAGGCACAGACCATCCATCCCAAACAACATACAACACTGACAGGTTTTCAAGGATGACGAACAGATCAGGAAGTTCCTAGAAGCAATGGGTGAATTTTCTGAAACTCACATCGATCAAGAGAATCAAAATGATCACACATGGATCATGAAAGAAGGAGAAGACCCTCAGGAGTTCCGAGAAAAAATTGCCAACCATCGCATGCTAGTTTTAAAAAGTAATTAGATTCCAAAGGGACTAATCCCCCTGGAAAGACTTTTCGATCAAAATGACATGCCTTTAAAATCCACCCTCCAACCCCAACCAGAAGAGGTTGAAGATTGCGACGTAGGGACAAAAGAGGAACCTAGGATGGTGAAAATATCAAAGTACCTTCCTCCTGAGGTGAAAAATAAGTATAAATATTTTCTTGCAAGATACAAAGACGTTTTCGCTTGGTATTACGAAGAGCTTAGGACCTATGACACTACTGTGATCGAACACAAGATACCTCTGAAGCCTGGTGTCAAACCCTTTAGGAAAAAACTTAGACAAATCAACCCTATCTTATTACCCATAGTCGAAAGAGAAGTTAAGAAGCTTTTAGACGCGAAAATAATAGTACCACTGAGATACTCCGATTGGGTGGCAAACCTAGTCCCGGTTAGAAAAAAGAGTGGGGAGATTAGACTGTGTGTTGATTTCAGAAATTTAAATAAATCTTCCCTCAAAGACAACTATCCTTTACCTAAATTGGATCATGTCTTAGAAAAGGTAGTCAGAGAAAATAGGATGTCTATGATCAATGGTTTCTCTGGGTACAATCAAATTGCTGTAAATGAACAAGATAAAGAAAAAACAACCTTCACTACACCCTGGGGTACATTCATGTATGATAAAATGCCTTTCGGTCTAATGAATGCAGGTGCCACCTTCCAACGTGCTATGGATATCGATTTCGTCGGAGAAAGAGACAAGTTTGTATATATCTATCTCGATGATCTAACCATTTTTTCTAAGTCTGACGAAGATCATTTAATACATCTCAAACAGAATTTTGAAAAATGTCGTAGGTTCGGTCTATATTTAAACCCCAAAAAGTCTCACTTCGCCATGCGAGGAGGTAAAATCCTGGGCCATATTGTGTCTTGAAACGGAATTAAAATTGATCCCAGCAGGGTTAAAGATATAGACACAATAAATATTCCTAGAAATGTAAAGGAAATTCAATCATTCTTAGGAAAGATAAACTTTTTGAGAAGGTTTATCCCAAACTTTGTTGAAATTGTGAAATTAATCACAGGTATGTTAAAGAAAAACAATGAGGTAAAATGGACAACAGAGGCCAAAGAATCATTTGCACATATCAAGAGGGTTATAAGTGAGGCATCTGTACTGGCAAGCCCCGACTATCTAAATGATTTTCTCATTTTCTTGTTCGCCTCCGAGCATACCATTTCTGCGGTGCTCCTCCAGAAAAATGAGGAAGGTTTTGAACAACCAATAGCCTTTTTCAGCAAAAGTCTCAGAGACGCGGAACTAAAATACTATATAATGGAAAAACAAGCATATGCTATGGTAAAGGCATTAAAAGCTTTTAGAACTTATGTATTTCATTCCAAGATAATCACATATGTACCTACTAGCTATGTAAAAGATATTTTAGTGCAGGCTGACAATGATGGCAAAAGGGGACGGTGGCTCGCAAAAATTCAAGAATTTGATCTGGAAATAAAGCCAACGAAACTAGTAAAAGGTCAAGGTTTGGCTAAACTCTTAGCTGAATCTAATTTCATAGATCTCGACATAAATAGCATACAAGGATGTGGAGAAGATGAATATATGAGCGAGCTCTATGAGAAAACAAGTGAAATCATAATCGAAGAGAAGTTTACCTCCTCTAACTGGTACAAAAACATAGTATCCTACCTACTGACTTTGAAGTGTCCGAGTGATTTATCTCCATCCAAATCCAGAACACTAAAACTACATGCGGTCAAATACTATATATCTGAGGGTAAATTGTTTTGGAAGGACCCACTTGGATTCCTGTTGGTTTGTTTGGTCGAATCTGAAACAGAGGAGGTCATAAGCAAATTCCACGAAGGAGTGTGTTGGGGACATCACGCTTGGAGAGCGACAACTTATAAAATCCTGATGGTAGGGTATTATTGGCCTAAAATTTTCTCGGATGTAAATGCCAAAGTCAGGGCTTGCGACCCTTGCCAACTGTTCGCAGGCAAGCATAAACTCCCAACACTACCTTTAGTTCTAGTCAAAACAGAGGCTCCTTTTCAGCAGTGGGGATTGGATTTTATAGGCGAAATTAACCCCCATTCCAACGCTCAACACAAATGGATCCTAACCACCATAGATTACTTTACTATATGGGTAGTGGCTATTCCAACCAGGAGGGCTACAGATTCGGTGGTAATAGATTTCTTAGAAGAAAACATTTTATCTAGATTCGGCTGCCCCCGAAAGATAGTAACAGATAATGCCCAGGCTTTTAAATCTATGGCTATGATCAGTTTTTGCCAAAAATACAATATTGTACTTGGCCATTATACGACATATTATCCCCAAGGAAATGGACTGGCCGAGTCTTCGAACAAGAGTCTGATCAACATAATTAAGAAAGTGTTGAACGAGAACAAGAGATCCTGACATGTACATTTAAAATATGCACTATGTGCAAATCGGATTGGCACGAAAAAATCCATCGACATCTCTCCTTTCCATATGGTATACAGGACTGATGTGGTATTACCCATAAACTTGGCACTTCCCATAATGAAACTATGGCAAGATGAGAAAATATAACCAAACCACGACACAAGGAGGATAAATCAGTTGATCGAAGTACAACAACACAGGGTCGAAGTGGACGAAAGATTGCAAAAATATCAAGATGACATGAAAACGTTATTTGACCGTAAGACAAAAGACAAAGAGTTTCTTCCGGGTGATTTGGTATTAAGATGGGATGCTAGGAAGGAAGATTCGACGAAACATGGTAAATTCGATCATATTTGGTATGGACCATTTAGAGTCGCAGCTTTCGAAGGAAAAAATTCGTTTTTATTAGAAAATATGGACGATAAAATCTTCAACGCCCTTGTCAATGGGCATTGTCTAAAACATTACATGAAATAATTGGTTCCCAAAGGATTTCCATTGTATATACTGGTTTGTATTTTCTTTCTATTTCATGATTCCCTTGAGGTAAGTTTTCATTTTTAATTAATTAGGTCAGTATAAATAGAGATACACAATTTTCAAATACATTCAACTCTTTTAAGGGACACTCTTCATGTTTACAGGATTTTGGTTTGCGACCTAAACGAGTGAAAGGAGAAAACGGAAAGTCATATATCAGAGGCTAAATTCACCGAAAACAGGTGATAGAAAAGGTTTTCGATTGTTTCAAAATGGTAAGGTAAAGGTATGAACTCCCGAGAATTTTGTTCTTTAAGAAAACAAAGGTCTCCTAAGCGCCGTAAAGGTCCCATCAATCTAATGTTTTCTCTTAGTTGTTATTAAAAAGAACAATTACTTGCTCTAGGTCCTAAGAAGTTAACTTAAAATAAAGATAGGTGATAATTAAGTAAAGCATCTCTGGGAAAGGGTTTTCAAAAAACGGTTTTAATTTTCGACCCCTACTCCTCAGTGTACAAACATTTGTCCGTCACTTTTTCTCCGGTCTTACTTTTACCTTCTTAAAAAGCCAAGTACCTTTCCGGATTTATATACATAGGGGGAAGAGATTATGTTTTAACTTTGAAAGCTGTAAAACATATTTTGGAAAGGAAGCTGGTCTTCATAACTCCTCAGTCTCTTACTAAGCAAGTTATGTGTAGGTGGATCCTGACTATTCTGGGTTTTTCAACAGTTTCGAATGATTGAGGCTTGCTCTAAGGAAAACCCCTAGAAATGATTTTTCCCCTTTTTCCTTCGGGTTAAGGTGTGGTGAAGGTTAAGGGAAGGTTGGTACCGAGAAGTTTTCAACTGGTTTAAATGTATTTTTTTAAGTCAAATGTTGATTTTTGAGTTCTTTTTTGCTTTGTGACATTTACCTACTGAAAATATCAGTAGTCTCGACACGCAAAATAACGAAGGATGTTATGTTTCATAAGTTACCACTTTTTATCATTAAAAAAAAGTTTTTACTTTTTGTACCTCAGAATATCGCTCTTCAAGAGTCACAAGCCACAAGATTTACAAGCCCCGATGTGCGAGGTTGCGAAAAGTTTTAAAAGCTTACCTCAGGTGAAAGCTGAGAGTAAAATTCTTTAAACCCCAGTCAAGTGCTGTCGAGATTTCCTGTCTCGGCATTCACTCTCTCCTAAAATAGTACCGTCATAACTCCGAAAGACGAAGCCATGAGACTTTCACATAAGTAACCCAGGTTAGTGTCAGGGGTGATTAGTTTTGACCATGGTTAAAGTCTCTTGGGATTTCATGACTCGGCATACGTTCCTCCCGGAAACTATACCTTCGAAACCCCGAGCCGCGAAGTCGCGATATAAATTAAAAAATGATTAATTAAACACTTAATCCTGGTTATGTCCTTGCTTTACTAAATCTAATCATCGCAATCTCGGGTTTTAGAGGCTCGAAAGGTTAGAGTGAAAAATCCCGATACGGCGAACATAGAAAGGTTGATTAAAGTTTAAGTAATCTTAATGAAAAAATCTAAGACAACTTAATCAATTTTCAATACAAATAATAATATGCACAGTCTACGAGGTAATTTTAAACTTTCCTTGTGCCAACTTGTGTCACAAACCGTCGAAATTTATAGCATTAATTGGAAATGAGGCAAAAAGGAAAGAAAGGATATGGTCTTTATTGCTAAATCTGTCTCTAAATATGATTTGACCGTTCTTTTCATAAGGACACCAAGAGTTTAAATGATCGAAGATATAGATCTTTTTCCTTTCTGTTCTATTCATAAAGCTCATTTCTATCTCGCACAGATAAGTTTTTCTGAGCAAACTGATCTCTGTATGTATACGCATTTTTATTACAGGAGAGATAAGTCACAATCTTCTGTCATGGCCCCACGAAAAGCGTCCAAGACAAGTGCTGAGATTTTGGGACAAGGCTCTGATAATGTTTCAGATACTTCACCTCGAAGCGTTGATTCCATACGAACCTAGTCATACATCTCATAGGTTCTGCAATCAGATTTGGTGAATTGTTCGGACGATTCCAGTGACAAAGAGAAAGACGACTTGACTACCAAATACAAGATCGTCGTCCAGGCAAAGATGCATAAAGTAGCGGCTAGGCCACGTCTTCTGCCTTACTATGACATGATCCGATGGGCACTAGATCATGTAGATATCCCTACCAGAACCATCATCAGTGAGCAGAAGGTCACTGTTGGAACCTTTAGACCAGAAAACTTACATGCGATGTACAAATTACCACCTACGTTGAACTTTACATACAATGAAGAGTTTCTAGAGGATTTTAAATAGAAGGAATGCGAGCAATATGGGAAAAGCTTATCTAATTTGATCAAGGATTGGGTCTCACACCCAATGAAGTTTAGGGCATATAGCAACGAAGTTTATTCCATATCTTCTTTAGAACCACAGTTCAAATACACAACGATGATGACCTGTAGATTGTACGGGAGGGAAGACACCGCGCATTTTTTCCTCCCATGGGTGCCTCTGATGCATAAAGTAGAAGAAGGCTATTCTTTCGACTGGGCCAAACTGTTGTCAGATAGTCTGACCAGTCGGATTACAAAATATCGAACGCAGAGGGAAAGCGGGAAAGCCACCTCATTTTTTATGTCTGCGTACATCATGGAGGCCATGTGTTCCATGACACCTTTTCCCTTAATGAGCTGGAGCTGGGCTCCATCGGAGGCTGAGCCTATCCATGTCTATCATTTTAATCTTTTGGAGGATAAGGCCTCAGATTTTATATATGAAATCTTCAATTGGGTAATGGTACCGATGCATGTCACCATCTTCGGTAATCCACCGCCCCAGATCTCAGATAACATCGCGGCCAATTTGAGCAGGGTGGTCGACTGGTACGTGGAGAAAGAGTTTTCATACATCAGGGTTTTCGACGCTTCTGTCCCTCCACATGCTCTACCATTATTTATACCCGATAGGTTGGCCTTTCGTGAGATCGCCATGCAAACTGTGATTGGTGGCATAAGTAAAGAGCTGAAGGGGTTTTCAAAGAAGGTATGGCGACCTTTCCCCATTCATTTAAACACCTATTCTTTATTAGATTTCGGGCATGAAAAGGACGAGGTAGAAACCTTAGAAGATATAAAATTAATCCATATTGAATTCAAGAAACACGACCCACATAGGGTCGTGAGTAATCACTTGGCTAGCTGTGGCCTTAAAAGGTTTGAGCACGAGAATTCGCCTCATGATGATATTTTTCGAGGCGCGAGATCGTATGCCTAGGTTTTGTCTTGGATACAAGCCCTGTCGTCCAAAGAGAGGGTCGATGTTTTCAAATTCCAAGAACATAGGCGGAGCTGCCTTCCCCCAGTATTACGGGGCGAGAATCCAACGACCGTAGAGGTGCAGCAAACAAAAGGTGAAGGCTCCAAAGATTCAGCACCTGACCAAGAAGAACAACAGGATAAAGAAGAGAAAACTGGAGGCCTGAAACAGGAAGCCGAGGCTTCTGATCCTCCAAGCGAGCCAACTTCGGTCGTTACTCCATGGAAATCATCTAAACAGGTCAATAATCCCATTGTTTCTATTACTCCCCTACAATCGACAAAGGGAATATCAGATGCAGGTTGGATTTTTGGTGAAGAATTAACACCCATATCAATGGAAGAGCTACCTCTGAATGAATTGTTCTTTGATAAGAAGAGAAAGGTTGTCATGAGACAAGAACTCTACCAAGAGGCAGGTACTATATCCAATAAATTTAAAATCATAACTGATGGAAGAACCATGAAGAAAGAAGAATTTGCAACGCAAATAGTAGGAACATTGGGTGCTTTCGCTACAACAAACCAATATTCACTCGGGACCCTAAAAGATCAGCTGAAGCGAAAAAATCATCTAATCAAGACATTAGAGGCTAAACTAGCTATTGTAGAGGCTGCTGCCAAAGATTAGGCGAATGCAATTTTGGAGCAAGCTAGAATAGATGATCAAAATGAAATCGAGCGGCTCAAAGCTGATCTCGAATAGACACAGTTGATGGTTTAGACAAGTCAGATATAGATAGTCCAACAAGGAGAATTGATAGAGAAACTTCAGTCCAAATTAGAGTTTGTCGAAAGCAAGGTAATCAATATCTAGATATTTCAATCCCAAGCAATAGAAATCAGAAAAAGGTTATCGGCAACGCAACAAGGTCTACTTGTTAAAGTAGAAACGATTCAAAGCAGCTGCCAACTCATTGATAAGATATTGGAGAACCTCTATCTTAGAGAAAGGGAAGTCGGAGTGGCTTGGGTTGCGTTCCAGGAGGCTATTATAGCCACGATGAGAAGGGAAATAAGCAGTAGCTCCAGTTTTCCCATCTCAGATAAGACCAGGGGAAACATCTTGTTGAAAGAATGGGAGTGCAATATATCTGAAGGCAGACAACAAGCTAAGGAGATAAGAAAATATTGTGAAGAAACTTTCAGTTTGTTAAATGGGATTTGGTTGGGTTCCGATGGTGAAAGTAGCATCGAGATACTGGGTCAGATCAATACAGTGAAATATCTGCTAAATATCAAGGAAAATGAAGAAAGAGAATTAGCCGAAATATCACAAATACCCCAGACAGACATAGTTCAAATAGATAAATGGCTAATTAAACCAAGTATATTATTATGTTCTATCAACGCCAAAGATCAGCAGGTGGAAGGAAAGTTGCCACGATTGGTGAAAGATTGTTATATTTTTTAGGCCAATAACCAAACAGAACCTTCTAAGCTGATATCATAGTTGATGGAGAAGTGCGTTATTTGCACGGAGCATGCGAAGAGGCAAGTTTTCGGTACCAAATGAGGACAAAGATAAAGAAGCGAAACGTTTTAACTCCTTTGATTGTAACCGAAAACCTCTGGAACGATTGACATTCCAACATATAAAAATTTGTATAAATATACATTTTGTAGAAAGAAAAAGGGGCTGGACCTTTCTGGTCAATTGTAATAAAGGCTATCTTCTTTTTGAGAATTAATACAAAGCAATCCAGAGAATACTGATTCCTTCAAGACTGTGTTATGAGTTTGTTCTCTTTGTTATTCATATTCAATTTTATTTCTCTTATATACATCTGATGAATGTTGCATTGCAATTTAGTAAAACTTCTACTGTGGTGGTTAAATTTTATTCATCTATATCGTTTACATTTTTTCCTCTGTATCGGCTAACAATAGATACAAGACCTGTGAACCTTTAAGTTGTCATATTTTATGCTTCGTCAGATTCCTTCTTAGTCTATTTTCTTCCTCTGTTTAAGGAGTGAGATTCTCCCTTGATAGGAGCCTTACTTTATAAACAACTAAATGTTTTCTCATATTTCACACACTTTTTATTTCAAATATAACGCAGTTACGGAAAAAGGCCTTTGGTTTGCATTTTGTCCTTAACATTAATTTCAAAGTTCTCTTTATAAGATCAAATTGATACAGCATAAAAACTTTCAGTTTTCTTTTAAATTTTTTTGTTCCTCTATGACTGTCCCCGTTGTAAGACAACCTAATATTGAACCCGGTTTATCATACCAAACCCATATCACTTTAAATCTCTTTGATACTATACTTAAAACATCCACCACCCGGGTAGAACTTGAACGCTCATGGGATACAATCGAACGAGATATAAACATCCAGGTACAGTTGGAAGCCAGACATCGACAACCTAGAAATCAACCCTAACTTCCTTTCCCGAAGGTATATTCTCCTCCCTTTTTACACCTTACTAACTTTCAGATGCCTAGACACTGTACTTTTTAAAGCCTTAAGTACAGACTCTGGAACAACAAGTAACATGATTGCAGTTTTAGTGACTGAAGATCCACATGGTTATCCATAATGGATAGGAAAGTTATAAATATTGAGAAAGAAAATGATGATGTTATTGAAATTGAAATGCATTGGTATGCAACAATTACACACCCATTCAATGGTGTGTACAAACCAAAGATGGTGGTTGAGAAACATGTCAATAGAAAGAGAAAAAGAAAGAGTCAAAATACAACTCATTGTCACACTAACCTCTTAAAATTAGATGATGTTGACATACTTGTTTATGACTTCAATTTGACAAAGAGAGGAACTCTTCGCTCCAAGACAACAAAGATTATCAAGAGGTTGTTGCCGCAAGAAATAAATGCAAGATGAGAGCCTACTGAACCTAGTCATAGATCTAAAAGACATTTGACATATGAAATGTTGGGCATGCATGTAGACCCAAATGGTGTATTCATCGACAATAGAGAAGTATGGATAATCTACATCTTCATCCAAACATTCATTTGAAGACAATGTAGACTCTAATGGTATTTCAGAAACCATGAGTCAATATGAATAAGTGTATGAAACATTTTATGCATTTTTGATCCATATGATGTTTGTATGGTAACTAAAAATGAGCATTGAACTTACATATGATCTTACATTAAGTTATGAATCTTTTGTTATGTTTTATGAATGATATGTTTTTTTATTATGGATAATATAATAAATTTTCTTAGCTCATATGTTTTGAATATGGTCAATATAACAATACTTTTAAGAAATTATTTATGTTTCATTCAATGTAACTTGTATTTATTTTTTTATTATTAAAAGTAAAAAATTATTAAAAAGTGACGTTGAATTTTTAAAGTATATTGTGATATTTTCATGACATTATGTATTACCTTGTGCTTTGCGTGATAATAACATTTAAAAAGTAAACATTTAAGGGTTGATTATGATTTTGTTTACAATAATGATGACTTCTTTTACCACATTATAAAAATGTGTCATTTTCATACCCCAATTTTAGAATGGGTGCTACCAGTAGAAATACTTTTCAATTTGATGGTTGATTTTGAGGTTTTGATTTCAATGGTACCAAGTGATAAAAATACAATTTCAAATGATCTCAAAATTTAACGTTTTGAAAAGAAAAAAAAAAGATTCAAAAACATCTTATTTTTTTTAGGTGTTGATTTTAAGGTTTTCCTGAGCTACTGCCTAAATTTTTAAGCCCATGTTTGAAAAATGTTGTAATTTTAACCCCGTTTTAAAAAATGGTGCTATCGGTAGCACCACTTTTTGATTTGGGGGTTGATTTTGATGTTTTTTGTGAAAAAATATGGGTTTTTTGGGCTAGAGTTCTCATTTTGAGGTCACAGTTCTCATTAAGTTGGTAACTATGTTTGAACCAAGAGGAGCAGTTGCAACAAAAAATCAAGTGCAGAAACAAGAACAATAATGTTGTAGTCATTGTGGCAGAATAGGGCATGCAAAGGAAAAATGTTGGAACTTACATCCCTTCAGTATCTGTGGTCTTAAAAATCATGATAATCACAAGTGTTGGAATCGAGAAATTTCGAAGCCTCACATACAGATCTAATGTGGTTGGATAGATGTCCCTAAATGGAAGAATGTTGTGTTTATGTTGAAAGGATTTTATAGGGTCAAGTCTTCAAATGTACAACAATATCTCCCATATAAAGTTCATGAGTTAGAAGGTCCTTCAAAGGTCAGTGGTCATTGAAGTCAGTTAAACATGTTTAAGAAAGAGTTGTCAGTATATCGAGTCATTTCTTTGAGTCAAATATTTTTGTATTGGTTCATGGTAAACCGAAAACCACTTTGTAATGACAGATGCAGGTTTGTGGTCAACTGAAACCACCTAATGTAATGAATGGTTCGTGATAAGACAAAACAAATTCAAGTTTGTAATGGTTAAGGGTGCGCTGAGAAAAACCCTAGGTATGATGTAATGGTTAATGATGAACTGAAGAAAACCCTAGGTACGATGTAATGGTTGAATGATAACCCATATAAAACCCATGGGAAGATCAAGGGTAAGATAAAGAAATACTTGATATGAAGATGATGTAGTTCAGATGATTGACTCAGATACATCATAGGAAGATAACGCCAACTGAAGAAACATATGCAAATGAAGAAGATAAAAGATGATGCAGATGAAGAGGACTGAAGATGGTGAAGACAAATCAAGACATCTATATTGAATCATAAGTATTCATTAAGGGGGAGTGTGAAGGAATAATTCATACTTATGATATGATGAAATTATATTATTGAAAGTATATTTATTATAGAAATCTACATATGATGAAACATGAGGAAAATGAGTGAAGATAGGGATGGAGATCACATAGATATTTATGGAGATACTCATGGATATATTGTGGAGATTGTTATGGTATATTGGACATCTTGTTATGATCACCTCAATGCTATATTATGAGGTCTCACGTATGTATTACGCGTGAGAGTGATGTATTATTATGGTACATTAATACAATGCGATCTTTGTGAGTATATTGTTCTTCTTATGGTATGATTTTTGTGTTAATATGTTTGTGTTTGTTGCACGAATTTCAACATACTGAATGGATCTCTCCAAATTTGTAGCTCCATTTGTGTGAATATCTAAGAGGAAAACAATGGTCGAGCGTTGGATCTTATATTGCAAATAGATTTGTTTCTATTTGCATTATAAAATTCAAATAACATGTTTAAAGGAAAATCAATGCGAAATCTTTTAACTAAAATTTTATTTAAAAAATTAATCATCTAATTATGTTTTGGAAAGTTGATGACTAGATATTTTAAAAATATTTCAATGATTTCATATTAAATAAAAAATCAATTAAACAAAAAATTATTACAACTATATTTCATTTTGGTTATGTTTTTATTCTTTGTTTTATCATTTAAAAATATTGGAGTTGAAATTTAAATTAAACATTCTTTGTTAAATTAGTTTTGTAAATTGTTTTAGTAGTTTTCTCTGCTAATTTTAAATTCCAATAATAGTAACAATAATATCATTTAATAATTAATTATAAATGTTAAATTTTATTTTATTATAAAAAATGTTTTTTTTTTTTGTCTTATTAGATATCTTGGGTTCAGAAACCCTATCCATTTAACTCTACTCTAAGAACGAGTCCTTGTTATTGATAGTATAAATTACAAACAAATATCTCATATATATATATATATATATATATATATCTTATCACTTTTGATATAGATATTACAAAATTCAAGTTTGGTTGTGAAATGAATCTCTCTTTGCTTATTTTGGTAACACTTTAGAGTCAAAATTGATGTAATGAATCTTCTTATCATGGTGTTGTTTGATTGGATTTGTGTTCAAAGGCAACTAAGTTTCCCTTTTATTTATAATTTTGTCATCGATGTACATATGGGATATTGTGTCCCATAGTATGAAATTGGATTGGATGAATTTTAAACCATTTTTAGATTTCTCTGGAAAGACTTCAACTCATGAAGGAGAGATGTTGTATTATTAGTATTTTCTTTTCTATTGCCTCCGTGGGTTGTGATTTTGGAATTGGGTTGAAATAAAGATTGTGTTAAAAAAATAATAATAATTATTATTTTTTTATTTATAAGTATCTATATATTATCTATTATAAAACCCAATTTCAGTATCCACAATGAAATTAGAGATACGAGTTTGTTGAATTGCCCCAAGGGGAAACCAGTTCAGCTCATCCCAGTTCCTAGCATGCCTAAGAGAGCTTAAACAATCCTGTCTGAATCACCCCACAGGGAAACCGATTTGATCGTCCCTAAGGGTAGATATTTAACAAAAATTCTAAAAAACAACTATCCTCTAACCAACATAAAAACTAAAGGTGCTAGAAATAGAAAGACATGAATGTAAATACCTGGTCGTTCTCCAACTGTTCTGGTCCGTCTGTCATTGTCTGTGGCGTGCCCTGCTAGTATCATCATCCTCGGCTCGCTTACCCACGTACCGAGATAATACCATGTTGCCTTCACTGTCCATCTGTGGTGGCATAGCCAGAATAACGCTCCCTGGTGCAATGATGTCCACGCCCTGTGCTTGAATGGGTCGAAGAATCAACGTAAACATAGTTTCCAATTTCTCTGCATGTTGGCCAAGGTGCTCCATGCGAAAGCGAAGGTCGTCAATGTCTTGACGGATAGAGAATACCAGGTCCTGGAGAATCGAGACCGAGTCTCTGTACCTAGAGAAAGAAGCAGACGAGCATGAGGCACATGATTCCCCATCCAAGCAGAAGTGAGGCTATGGACGAGGTGGCTCCTCCTTGATAGTGAATTCCTCCAGCTGGATATGAAGGTCTTCCGTCACTGGCCCAGAAAACGAAGGCGGTGGAGATTTGCAAGGTGAAGGCGGTGGTGTAGGAGCGGAAAGGGTGGAAGAAGACATGAGAGCGGAGTGGGTGGAAAGTGGCGAGGCGGGTGGAGAAGGTGGAGCCATTGCAGGTTGAGAAGGTGAAGCAATGTCCGAAATTGGACCAGGTGCAAAGCCCAACAAATTTCCATGTAGGTCGAACCACTCCACCCTGCATGCCTAGGGCGAAGACAATGACAAAAGGATTGGATGTTCCAGGGGGGGTGAGCGGATGGTGGGGGTGAGGATTTAGGTGGCGGTGCAAGCACGAGCAAGAGATGAGCCATGGATTCTCTGATTCGATACCAGAGAGGCCCCCTTTTGGGATTTCCTCTCTGTCGAGGCATACCATGCGAGAACAGAGAATTGAGTAGGGATAATGCCGAAGGCGAGAGAAGAAAATATCCCAAGGGAACCAGGGAGAATGCCTTGAAACAAGAGCTGCTAAGGGGGAGGAGGAGGAATGAAATACGTTGCGAAGATCCATCGGCATAAAATGGCGCTTGTAGACTAAATTCCCACACACACATAGGTACTGGTAAGCCGACATTTTCCATGGCCGAAATGAATGTCTAGCAGGGGACACACTGCAATAGTGGAGGGTGGCTGGAGTCATAAGGAGGAATGAATGTCGGGGGACATCGAGCGTAAATGCAGGAGGGGATGGCATGTGCCGATCACATTTTCCTCGGATAGGTGGCAGATGCCAGCTCCTCCATTGGCCAAGTGTTGCGCACTAACACCCCATCCGAGGGAAAAAAGAGATTACTTTTGTGTGAGATGTCAACCATATAAATTTGAGCTTAATAATATTTTGATAGAGGACAACTTTGGGAGCAACAACTTTGGCTAGGGACACCAATGTTTCTTATAGAAATAGGAATTTTGTATAAACCTATGTGAGATATACAAGGATATGTATTGTGAAAAAGGCTTGTATCTCTGTGTGGTCTTCCATTGAAATGGATGGTTGTAGACTTCCCATGTTGATTGAAATGGATGGTTGTATACTTCCTATGTTGATTGAAATGGATGGTTGTATCCTTCCTATGTTGATTGAAATGGAAATGGTTATGAGCCCCATCTACTTGCCAAATGACAAATTACATTGTGGATGTAAATTGGGTTGGAAAGATGTTATGTCTTCTATTCACATGGAGAGTTGTAGATTTTTTATGTTGATTGAAATGGTTGAAAGCCTTGTTACATCCCAAATGAAAAGTTACACCTTAGATTCAAATTGAGTTGAAAATGATTTGTAGACATAGGTAAGTTGGACCAATTCTTTTCCACTTTAGATTTGAAATATATTTTCAATTATTGTCATATGAATTTTAATTTTATCATTCCACTTAATCATGTGATAGTTTTATGTATTTAACACAACTCCATCACTATGTTGAGAAATACCATATCCTATCATGTTAATACATCCTCAAATTTACTACACTAATATATAGTACTATTAATTATTTTAGTAATAGAAAGCATAACTTCGATATAAAATTATGTTATAACTATATTAACATTAAATATATATAGCAAGTTGCAATCTTAATATGTGAACATAACCTTATATAATATAATGGTACTAATCAAGTCCCAGCAAGTTGCAATCTTAATATGTGAACATAACCTTATATAATATAATGGTACTAATCAAGTCCCAAGGGTTAGTTCAAGCAGTGGACATACTCCATAAAGTTCATAGTGTTGATGGAGGTCGTAGGAACTATTCCTATCAATGGATCTTTGGGTTACCATTTGGTTATTCGAACAACGGTTTTCCATTTGGATATTTCTGAAAAAAGGAGGGGATTCCACAGTATTTGCATAAAAATTGTACTAATATAGCACAAGTATACAAATAATACTCCTCTATAGTAATATCATGATATTTTGTATAAACCATTTTTTTTCCAATTATTAGTATAAACACTAAAGTACATAAAAAAATTAGGCTAAATCCTTATTAGCTATCAAATATTTTCAAGAGTATAATGTTATCGAAATCATCACTGGACATACAATTAAAAACAAACCTTACAAGACTTTTGTTACAAACCTATAGAAACCATAAAGTTTTGTCTTAAAAAATAGAATTGTGAGCTTGGGATTTAAGAAAATAGGCTCATAGCCTTCATTACTCTAGAAATCTTCCTCGATTGACTTCTTATCCTCTAAGATAAGATTAAGTGTCAAGAACTTGCCATTCTAAGGCCATGTCGGAGGGATATGGGGCCAATTACTATGATTCTCTTGTCTTTCACAAAGAACATGGCACACTTAATATCTTGGTCTATTGTTCAAACATTGTGATTGCCTAGAACATGACAAGAAGCAAGAGAAGCTACTAGAAGCTCCCTAATCATGCAAGGATCACTACATGCACTTGAATAATAATCTACAAGGTTGGTTGTCATTGATGTCAACCCTTGAAGAAATACCCGTAGCACAAAGGTTTGGGTAATGGACCCAATATTGTTTGATGTAAATATGACTCATTATTGTTTTGTCATTGTTGATAAGAAGTAAATATGGATGAACTCAAAAGTGGTCCCCTATGGTGAAAGACCTCACGGGAAGACGCTTTGTGGAGTAAGAGAACCCATGCTTAATTGTGGAATAATGAGATGAAGGAAAGTGAATTTGTTAGGGAAAATATCCTAGATGGATAGTGCTTGTCATGTCATTGTTGGTGGTATGTGTAACGTCACATAATTTCTCACGGTTAGAGAGTTATGGCCATGAGAAGTTGGAGACCCCTGGTTTGGGTAATGGACCCAAGTTTGTTTTATGGGTAACAGTATGAGTTATGATATATTTTCAGATAATACTATTCTTTATGGATAGTAAATGTCATGCCATTTCTGGTGGTATGTAGAATGTCACATAACTTCTCACAGTTTTAGAGTTATGGCCTTACGAAGTTGGAGGACCCTCATATGTCATCTAGAAGCCCCAAAAGGTCAAAGTAATCAAAGTGGTTTAAGAGATTTTAAAAGGTAAATAATAAAGTGAAGTGATGAGTGTATTA
>SNQJ01S0029996.1:183384-203298 GCA_010110895.2 Picea sitchensis
TAGAGCTACAAATCAGATTTGGATGATGAAATTGATGAGGGCTTTTGGTTGTGGTACATGTTGAGTACATGGTTGAGATAAGTAGTTGATGAGTTGGCGCACATACATGAGGTGTATAGTTGATGATGTTGGTACATATTGATTAGTCATAGTTGATGAGTAGTTGACACATGATTGGAACATACTTGGTACATGGTTGGGTGCAATTTTTTATGGTACAGGTTGATTACAGGTTGGTGCATGGTTGATGCACTTGTTTATGGTACAGGTTGATTACAAGTTGGTGCATGGTTGATGCACTTGTTTATGGTACATGTTGATTACAGGTTGAGGTACAGGTTGATGCATGGTTGATGCATGGTTTAGATTTATTGGTACATGTTTACAATGGTGTATCTCACAATGATAGTGTGACAGTGGTTCCATCATTCTACTTCTACTTCAAGGTGGCAGGACGGGGCAAGGACAGGTGGTTGTAGCCACCTTCCGGTTGTAGACGAAGAACATTGGGGGTTGTAGCCTCCTTCTGGTTGTAGCCAGAGAATTGGGGAGTTGGAGCTTCCCTCAAGTTGTAGCCTAAGAAACTAGGGGGTTGGAGCCTCCTTCTAGTTGCAACTGGAAAACAAAGGAAGTTGGTGCTTCCAATGAATGTAATTCTTCAAGACATATAAGAAAAAGCATTCCGTGGTTTTCTCCCGATTTGGGTCTCCACATAAAACACTGGTGTACTGTGTATGTGTGTGATTGTTTATTTCTTACTACTCATTATTGGATAATAATTCTACATTGATATAAAATTTGAAGAAAAAGGATTATAATTATGCTATTACTGATTCACCCCCCCTTTCAGTAATCCAACAGTTGGCACATATCAAATAAATGTTAAACCATGAAATCACTAGTGCAAGGAGCACTACATGCACTTGAATAATAATATACAAGGTTGTCACATATCAAAGAAATGTTAAACCATGAAATCACTCAAGTTGAGTCAGGTTGAACATATAATTGTTGGATTTTTGTATACACAAGAAATAATACTTCAATTTTGATAAGCTACTAATTTACATGAAATTCAATGGCTACGGGAAATTTGCCTCCTAAAAGGACAACCATCCAATGTATTAGAGCAATGGGGAGTTGGCCACAAAATGTGGTGATCCAATTCCAAGATTATATAACATAAACACAAAACTTGAGTAAATGTTTGGGATTCTTGAGGTGAACACATAAATGAAATTTGGGTTGGAGGATGTTGAGGCAGAGTAAACCCTTGAGAATGAGAGACCAAGCAAAGAGAGCATTCTTAGCTCGACCAATTTTTTCCACTCCATAAACAAAAGACCTAAGCTAGTTGCTTGGATTTTAGCATCCAAAGGTTTTTCAATTAGATGTCTAACATAGGTTTATAGTAGAGCCCAAAAATCATTCTCGGTCTAAAATTTATTCTTGGGGCTATGGAAGGGATGGGTGGTACCATCAAAAGGACCCCCATTCACACTATGAATTAGTTATGTAATGGATTGCATGAAGCCTATAAATACAAGCTCAAGGCATGAAAACAAAGTAAGATTTTTAAGTATTGTTATGTTCTTGAATTGTTCTTAGAGAATCCTCATTTCTCATAGAGCTATTCTAGTGATCATAGTAAGGGATATCCTTTTCACCTCTTGAAAAGTTTAGCAAACAATTCTTCACCATTGTTACTCCATTGCTAGAATAGGAAGCACTCTTTATTGGGGACCTCAAGGGCCCTCCCAATGAGGAAGAGGGGACTCATAAGTCCCATTTGTCTCCTAGGTGTTATCAATTAAAAGACCACTTTCCATTGGTAGCTATTCCTTGTTCCATTTTGAGTTTTCATTTGAAGTTCATGTATGCTTAGCTTAGTTGTATTTTTATTGTTATTTGTTTTCTTATTTTCTTCATGGTTGATCCACTAATCAACTAACCATTTTTTGTATTGTCTTGTTGGTCTAACAAGGTACTCAAGTGCTTTGTTTTTTCTCACGCAAGTGGAAAAACAAGCACAATATCCTTGTTCATTCAAAAAATATGTTTTCCTAGTTTGGACAACCTAAATCTATCATTTAGTTTTGGCTAAGGTACCCAGTCCCTAGTTCAGGCATACAAAATGTCTCTATGTTGATGCCTCTCTTGAAAAGTATTAGGGTTGAGAACAAAGTTGTTTTGGGAAAAACTCCACCTTCATGGAACAATACATAGGACCACCATAAGGAAACAACCATTGAAAAATTAACCAAACTTGAATCCTTCACCTTTCTAATTTCAATTCAATGTCCACAACCTCCCTAGTGTTCTAGATGCTTTGGGGAATTTCTTTGGTGTACAAATGACTCTTTCACGTTCAAACTGGTTGATGCAACAATATGAGTTTGTAGGTTCAAACTTAACCTTGATTTCATGCCTAGGGGACCCCTTGGAAAATTGAAAATTTGTAGAAGTAACTTCCACTATTTATTGCCTTTTAATTATTTAATCATCCATTTTTGCATGTAATCCCTTGATCCTAAGTGTGGTTCTAATAATTCTCACGTCCTCTATATCTAGGAGTGCAAAAAATATTTTAGTTAACATGGTGGAAGCCATTGCCTCCATCATATTTTCCTAGAGAATGATACAAAGATATTCTTAAGCCAATGATAATGAATTCCGACAAACAAAACCCATCATAGGAATATAGGAATGGGAGGTTGCCAAAATATTAGCATAAGTATAGAGCTTAACACTTAGATCCATAGGATTAGTTAACCATTTCTCAATTTTGTTTTCCGTTTGCTGGATAACCATGTCTCAAAGGGGCCCTTGAGTAAGCCTAGAAGTTAAAGGGAATACATTGATACTTAAAAATATGGCCTAGTTGGATTCAAGACCAACCTCTCTCAACTAACCAAGAAGGGGGGTCTCCAAAAATTTATATGTGCATTTGGTCTTGACCCATTAGATTTTGAAACTAGAGGTAGTGAAAAAATATGGAAGTACCATAACAAATTGTTGATAGAATTTTGTTCCTCCAAGATAATGAGAAAATAATCACCTATAGAATGACCATTAACAAGCTTTTTGGTTCCTTGTTCAATATGACCCACTCAACGAGATATTAAATAGTCTAAGGCCTCAAATACTATAATAAATAGTGCCACATATCTAATGCACACCTTTATTAGATGGAATTGAACTATACCCACCTCTGATATTCATATGTTAACATATAGGTAGATTGAAGCGTCAAAGAAAAGGGTTTCCAGGACACTAACAAAAGAGGAACAAACCTCAAGGCCTTAAACATGACCACAATGAAAGGCCACTTGTAACATCCCACTCTGGCGCACTTAGAAAACTTATTCTTTGAGGACACTTGGTCTCAAGTGATCTGGACTTTTCTGATATTAATACATTTATGCTTGATTATGATGTGTTCTGATAGACGACATGATGTTTTACTACTTGATGTAGATAGGTGCTATTGACTCAGTTTCATTGAGTGTGCAGGGTTTCGGACCTTGAGGATGCAGAGGCATCGGTGGAACCCCTTGGACTCGGATTGAGTCAGGGGAGTGTGTTATTTGAGTTGGTCATTTCTGATTGATATTTCTTTGTTTTGATGATATGATATTGATTTTATGATATGTTGTTGATATTGACCGCGATGGTTGATGATGATGCAAATTGGCCGTGGCACCGACCAAACATCCACATATGGATTAAAGGGGCCACATATGATTTCGAGAGAGGTTGAGGGAAAGGTGTGGACATCACAGTCCTGCCACATCCTACTATCACTCCGTCGTGAAAACGGCGTATGGGATTACCCGTTTCTAGTTCGAGAGGATCCGGAAATCTGCGTGAGAAGCTACGTCGCTCACGATGATTCTAAGAAGCAATAAGGTCGGGGCCTTGCCAGCTACTTAGAGCCCTTAGTCTCCACGAATTCCACAGCGAGTGTTACGACTCGGGGTTATAGATGTCTAATCGAGTCAAGTGTGAGTAGCACCCTTGGAGCAGTGGTGCATCAAGAGAACGCGACCAGCAAAAGCTTACAAGTTAGTGAATGCCCTTGGAGCCGCGTGGTGCATCTGAAGAACAAATCCTATGTGAGAAAACAAAGCTGAGTGGCACCCTTAGACGCGTGGTACTCCTAAAGGAAACCGTCGCGTGAGGTGATGATGTTAAGACAAACCTAGATGACCCTAAAGACCTTAGCGCCTTAAGAAATTCTCAAAACAAATCCCCTAATTAAAATGTCACCCGGTTCAAATCTAAACCTAAATTTAAAACATCTAAGATAAAATTTTGCATTAACCTTAAGAAAAGATCCTGCAAAGAATAAATATAAATAATAAACATAAAGGTAAGCTAAAACCCTCCTATGTGTTAGTAAGAGTCTTCTTAAATTAAAGGGGGTAAAGGTAATGGGGAGATAAATTAATTGAAACCATGGTTTTAAATGATAAAGAAATAAAACTAATTAGAAGTTATTGGGAGTATAAAAGTTGGGATTTTAAAAATATATTGAAAGACTATTAAAAGTGCATTTATCTTTTTGTGTTTAAAGAAAAAAATAAAATAAAAATAAAAATAAAAAAATAAAGAGAGAGAGAAATAATAATAGAAATAAAGGAAACTTGTAATAAAGAGCTTAATGAATGGAAGAGTGGGGACATAGGGTAAAAAGAAAAGGAATCAACAATTAAGGGTTACTAAAAATCAACAACTTCATTTTAGGAAGAGTTATTACTAAAAGAAGCATGAGGGAGGAGGGGATCTAGGAACCCTAGGAGTGAATTTAGGGGAGGCCTATAGAGGGGTGAGGGAATTGAGTCTTTTAACATTTTTAAAGAAAAAGTGGAAAGTGGGGGATATGAGTGACACTTGGGCCGACAAAAGAATTTTTAAGAGTTATCTTTTAAAAATTAAATTAATAATGAATTTAGGAAAGTAGGTGGGTCTCAAATTTCTACAAAAGGAAAAGAAGGAAGAGGGGATGAAGCGGTTGTAGCGTTCTGACTGGGATTAATGGCTGTACACCTTGTGAGGTTGGGAATTTTTATTTGTGTTAGGTGGTAGCTCGGTAGGCTGAGGAGGCCTAGTCTTATTTTTGGATCTTATTATGGCCTTTCGAGGCTAAGGGGAAGCCAGTACCCACAGGAGATTGGTAGGGGAGAATTACGGTGTAGTCTCGTGATGTGTGAGGAGCATCACCGGAGCTCCAGTAGCGGGGATGCGTCTTGGATGCGTGGCAGAGTCCCCCCTAGGTCCACGAATACGCAAACACATTTTGTTTTAAACAAGAATTTAGGAAATTGTATTGCAAAATTGTATATGTGATCTCTTAGGATAGCCGATTGTAAATTTTAAGTTCGGGGATCATCGGTTTGTGATTATTCATTTATGTCTCGTTCAGGATTATGATGATCTTGTGTTGAGTATTCTTAGATGTATGGGGAGTGTGTTAAACTTTAGCGGCGTTGGGTTCTTGATGGTTGGCTAGTTCCGCCCTTCTTAAGATTTACTATGTATGGCCAGTGGAACCCTTATTCCTGCTTGAGTTAACTTCGATAATGGAAAGGAAGAATTTTTTAATGGAACTTTTATCAAAGAAAATTTTATTAAAGGGAAACATTATCCTAGAAAGTTTTAACTAAAGGAAAACATTTATCGCCCGATCTGCAATCTTGATGGCCCTGTGACCCGGTCTGCAATCTTGATGGCCCTGTGATTTAATTCCTCCATGCTTGATTGACAAAGGAAGATTTTTTATTAGTGTCAGCGTTCTTTTTCTATGCGAAATGGTTGGGGCGATGTTATACCTATGCTGAGTCCAAAGGCGAATGTTCACCTGGTCGAAATCTCTGGTCGTTCTCTTTTCCATGCGTCTTCATCACTCGTCTGGAAAAGTTTATCTGTGTAATTATTATCACCAGCGAGACTGTTTTTGGTCTGAATCATTTGTGATAATGGTTTTAATCTGCAAAAAATGTAGGTTGTTTGAAGGTTTCGCCCACCCACATCACGCCCTTGTTATTACTCACCCTTGAACTTTGTTCCTATCTAATTCGGTGTTGTTATGGTCTTTAACTCTGCCAATATGCGATGCGGGTATCTACGTGTTTTCTTTTTTCTTTCATTTGTCTGCGTCTTAGTTTCTCCCGTTTAGGTATTTGTTTCTACATTTCTACACCTATCAGAATAACTCTACGCGGAAGCGATTTGGAGGGTTGCCAGCGAGTTCCCAAACCCTATTCAAGGTTAGGATATTTCTCTGCGAGCGCGTGGATGTTTCCGGTGCAGGCTTAGCGACCATTTTTAAAAAAAATGGAATAGCCGGAGAATACGTAAAGAAGCAGATAATTCCGCTGCTACCCGCGTTTTAAGAGATTCCTTTACCTTACCTTTTACCATCCTTACCCTGTGTTAAATTCTGGACCGAGAGATCCCTTGCCTTACCCCTGGCGGCCACGTGTCCCTGTTTACCTGCCATGCACGTCACTCTGAGCTGGACAACAGTGCATTCTGGAAGTGCGTCCGCATACCCGCTGGTAGTTTTTCATGGTTATTCCTTGCACAGGTAGTGGTCTGTGTTTTAATTAAACATGGTTTAAAGATAGCTCATCTCTGAACGCACGGTGTGCTATTTTCTCTGCAGCATTAATTAATTAGTTTGTAGTTATAGGGTTACCTTCCGGCACTATATGGTTACAATTTATGTATATCGCATGCTCAGGTCGGGTAAGGACAGATTATTAATGATAGAACCCTTATGTGTTGTTTAATAAATTGTTCTTTTCTCTTCCTCCACATTGACAGTGTTAAAATCATAGCAGTTTCTTTTTAATGTAAATTTGTGTATTCAATGGGTAGGTTATTGCAAAGCGCGTAGCAAGATATGGGTGCTAGCTGTACTGTTGATTTGGTATTGTAATTGATAGTTAAAAATGGTGTAGTAATGGTCACGCTGCTGTAGGATTTAGGTTGAATATATACGGGGAACCATATTGCAATTAAACTAAATAGGGCGTTAGTGTTAGACCAACATAAATGAAATTTCTTGTTATAAATTGCTTGTCCTTTTTATATATAATTTGAAATGTCGATTGTCTTAGGGTAAATTATTAAATTTAAATGTATTGGTAACATACCAACAGTGCCGTGATTATCAATTTATTTCCAAGTCATTAATGTAAAGCGTGAAGTTGATATTTTAAGTTGAAAGTTATTGATAATATGCCTTTTAATTATATGATGTTATTCTATATAATATTGACACCTTTAATCATTTGTTATCTCTAATTATAGTCATTTTTAATATTGATAGTTAGTCATTTCCAAATATTGCCTTTTAGGTTATTCATTCTATGGTTTATTATTTTATAGATTTCCATTTTTAAATATGAGGTTATATTATTTGGCTAGAGTAGTGTTACCTATATTGTAGCGTTATTTTAATGCATTATTATTAATGAACCTTATGATCATTGATGACATCGAATTGTGAGCTCCTCCCGTTGAATTGAAGGTCTTTATCTTGTAAGGTCATTATAAATTTGGTGGTTGAAGCATGTAAGAGGTATTGTAGTAGTAAACTCTACTGTTGGATTATTCCATGTTGGTAAATGCTATTATAACACGGTGTGGATTTTACATGCGGCCGTAGTTGTACACCATGTCTAGGGCGTTTATTGCTTGTTGTCCTTGCTTGTGATATGTCGAGATTAGGTCTTGTTGTGTTAGATCTTGCTTGCTTGCGTCTTGTTACAGGTGGTTACTAGTTTTGCTGGCGATTGACCGAGGAGCACATCTAATCTTCTTTACTAGAGAAGACATAAGACTAAGCAGCCCTGCACTCACAGCTCAGAAATAGTAACTCTAACACCTTGGACTCTTCCCTATGTGTTCTTCTGTGCACCCCCAATATGTCTTAATGTGTGTGTTGTGCACCTTACGCCTACGGTCGTATATTGTTTCAGTTACTTTCGTTATTGTGCCTTGATCTTCTTATGTACGATCATCGTGTTTGCATCTTGTTGGTTGTCGGGTGGCGGTAGTAGAGTCAAGTGTGTTTGTTACTTCTACCACTTGTGGCGCATAACCAAAAATAAATTTACTTTTGTTCTGAGTTGTTATGCGTAACAAGAGTCGTTACATATGGTGCTCAGGCCGGTTCGGCTAGCGACTTAGGATTCACTACGACTTTAGTTGGCATGATTAGATTTGATTATACTATTACTGATCGAGTTGATTGGTAATGCGTCACGAGGTAATCATGGTTAGAGGGTATGGAAGTGACGGCGAGGTGCTGGGGAGAGTGGCGCCTCGACATCCGCAGCGGGGGTCTAATAGCCAACAGTGGCGAGTTCGGGCGAGGAAGCGGTCGCCGGTTACCAATGTCGATGGGGATGATGAGATCTTTCGGTAGCATGTCAGAAGCGATCAACCCGATGGGCGAGAGATGAAGGCCGAGGCATTTTGTTGAGTTCCGTAGCGTGCAAGCCGTTCTGGTAGCATTCCTGTAAGTAGAACTCGAGAGAAGGTGAAATTTCAGTTCTTGGGTACCCGGATGGC
The DNA here is from genome assembly GCA_010110895.2 of Picea sitchensis. Lineage (NCBI taxonomy): Eukaryota > Viridiplantae > Streptophyta > Pinopsida > Pinales > Pinaceae > Picea > Picea sitchensis. Next base: position 191,968 of record SNQJ01S0029996.1, read on the forward strand.
GCGACGTAGCGGGAGACATGGATTTGGAGAGCGCGTGTGCTTACGCGCCAGCGATTATACCAACATGAAATTCCGCATGGAGGTCTTTCAGCTAAAGGGGAGTGCTCTTCTATGGTGAAGACGCTCTACGCCGATTTTATGGCCAGATGAGGCGTGTCATGGGAGGCTGATAGAGGAGCGGTTTCAGAAGTGTGTAATGTGTAATAATAATATGTGGAAGTCATTGACGTGACTCCAATGAAGTTCAACACTATTGACGGGGAGGTGCGTTACGGTGCATTTGTCTGAGCGTTTATGGGCTACTCCGGTATGCTCTTTTGAATTTTCTTGAAGTTCCAAGGTCAGCGGTTACGTGTTTGGCCTTAGCGACGGCACATGCAAGGTTAGGATCTTGATGCCTCAAACCTTGCGACACTTTCAAAGGCCCTCATACTTGGAGGAGGAGCTTGTCGTGAGATTGACCCGGGCCAGGAATACGGCTTTGAGGGTTCATGCGAATACCGCTTGTCGCGGGGCACCAGTGAGACATACGTTGGATATCGTGGCTTTCGAGGGATCATGTTCACTACCTCGGCGACCTCATACCGGTAGGCCCGGAACCTTATCAAGGTTCACAAAACCAACAATACCGTCCGCCCGGCAACAGCAGTTTAGGCTGTTCGTGAGTAGACCGGAGTTTCGAGGTGGGCGTCATCTTCACCGGTACGGGACTCTTGGGCAAGAAGGTGTTGGACATGTGGAGACACATTACGACATCCTATGGAGGACGAGGAGCATCAGGATGGCGGACCCCACTCTGGTCTGGAGAATATGGAGCAGGCCCTTCGGATATCGGCCCGGTGAATAGCAATAATGCGAGCCTGATCGTGTGCTCCGGGGCGAGCGAATGCTTGTATGTTATTGACTCCCTTAGGCTTATTTGATAGACCGGGGAACTCTTTGAGAGTTTCTGGTGCGGTGCTAAAAGGATTAAGGTCAAGGAAGACAAACAAGACGATTTTAGCTTTGTAAAAATGGCTTATGGAGCCAAACAAAAGTTTGGAGAAAAGGTTACGGGCTACGCCCTTAAATTGGGAGAGTTTGACACGAGGGTCAACTTGTACGTCGATCTTAGGATCTTATGATAACCATGATGGTATGGATTGGTTGGAAGCGATACTCAAGCGTAAGATGAAATGGTTGAGCTGAGTCGATGATGAAGGACATAGATGGGTGGTTGTAGGATGGAACCAGGGATTACCCTGAGGTTCGTCTCTTCCTCCTGATTACAAAGAGTATGCAAGGAGTGCAGAAATACTATGTGATCGCCCAGCTAAACGAAAAGGGAGTAGCGAAGGTCTAGAACACCTTCGGTGGTGAAGGAGTTTGCGGAGGTATTTCCGGAGGAGATGCACAGGATGCCTTGAAGAGGTGGAGTTTACTATAGACTGAAACCGGGGACGGCCCGATAGCAAGAACTCCTTATCGGATGTGACCCAATGAGTTGCAAAGAGGTAAAATGCAGAAGGAGTTCTTTGGACACGGGAGGCGATACATCCCTGAATTATTGTCATTGGGGTTACCGCCGTCATTTCGATGAAGAAGAAGACCGGATCGTGGAGGCTTTGCATTAACTACCATCTTGAACAAGGCTAAGATCCAGAATGCGGTATCCCTTACCAAGAATTGATGATCGTTTCGATCAAATGAAGGAATGACGATTTGTTTTCAAAGATCGAATTGTGATCAGAGTATCGCCAGTTACGGATCAAGGATGATGACGTCCCTAAGACCGCTTTAAGACAAGATTTGGACATTCTGAGTTTACTATTTTACGTTTTGGTTGACAAACGCCCGGGGGTATTCATGAGTTTGATGAGCAGGGGTGTTCCGCAGGTACTTGGACAAGTTCATCCAAGTATTCATTGATGATATTTTTGATCTAATCTCGGGCAATGAAGGAGAACGGTGAAACACGCAAGCTTAATTTTCTGATTTGCGAGCATAAATTTTATGGGAAGTTGTTCAAATGCTCCTTTTATCAATCGGAGATTCACTACTTGAACATGTAATCATCTCTCGGCAGAAAATTATCATAAATTATGGATCAACCAAAGGTGGAAGACTATTATGGAATGCTTTATGAAGCCGAATATCCACGAAGTCGTAGTTTTATGGGCTTAGCGGGATACTATAAATGGTTTGTCGAAGGATTTTCAAAGGATAGCAAATCCAATCATGGAATTGTATAAGAAAAAACAAGAAGTTTTTTGAATGATCGCAGCGAGCCATTATGTCGGAGCTTAAAAAGAGTTGTTGACAACAGCGCATACTAAAGGTCCCTGAGATGGACACAAACTTCTTGGTATGCACTAATGCATATAAGGAAGGCTTAGTTGGAGTCTTTATGCAATATGGTTGAGTGATCGTTTACATATTGAGGAAACTAAGAAGGCATGAGGAAACTTCATAGCGCATGATTTGGAGTTATTAGATACATCATTATGCCTTAAAGGTATGGAGACACTACCTTGTTGGACTAAATTTTGAATTAAAAACGATCATTGTGGATTACAACACATTTTACATAGAGCGGGCACGAGCAGACGGCGGCGTTGGTGAGATTTCTTAAAGCGAGTACGACCGAGATTACTTACATAAAGGGAGCGATGAACCGAGTGGCGGATGCCTAGAGTCGGAGGCCACTCATCTTTTCATTATTGCCTCTTCAGACGAATCTAAATGAAGATTCACCAGTTCTGTTGTGTGATGGCCCAGTACAAAGAAGTCAGTTTATCGGACAAAGCACACAATGATGGTACACCACGATATGAGGGATTTTCTTTTGATAGCGATGGGTTATTGAGTTTTACTGAGGTAGTTACGTGTTGCCAAATGATGAATTGAGGATGTTGATCTTGAGAGAAGCTCATAAAGTAGTGTACATGGCTCCTTTTCGAGGTGCGAAGATGAGGTAGACCTTAAACCCTTATTCTTAAGGAAGGGAATGAAGGCTGACATAGTCCACTTTTTGGCTAGGTATAATACAATTATTAACCAATGTGGAAAAATTTGAACATAGACGCAAGCGAGTTACTTCAACCACATGCACCACGTCCGAATTCAATGGGAGGTTATTTCGATTTATTTTATTGTTGTATTTCCATTGTACGACAAAGGAGACCGACTCTGATTTTTGTAGTAGTAGACACCACGACAAAAAGTGATCACTGACCTGCAATGCATCTGACGTGTCGGGCACGACATGGCGAGTTTTCATCGGTGAGATTGTGGTGCATGGGGTACTAGAAGATTATATCCGATCGAGGGGATGCGGTGTTTATCAGACGATTTTGGATGAGTTCCAAAAGGAGGCCTTGGGAACTCAGCTTAACTTTATCGCATATCACCCGGTATGGACCAAACCTTGGAAGACATGTGTGCATGTACGTAATGGATACAACAAAAGAGTTGGGAATTCTTGCCTCTAGTAGAGTTAACTTACAACAACAATTACCATAACACCATTAAAATGGTGTCTTTCGAGTCCTTTATGGGTAGTGTGGATGCCCACGAGTTAGGATAAAGCTTGGGGATAGGGTCTGGTGGGACCCGAGGAAGCGATCAAATGGAAGAAGAGCAGATGCAAACCATAGACAAAGGAGGATTAAAGGCCTTGGGATCGTGACCGAGGAAAGAGTTATCTCTGCGTCATACCGTAGTTGTCGTGAATTCTGAGTCGGCCGATTGAGTCTTCTTGCGGGTTAAGCCGCATGAGAGTTCGATCAAGTGTGGAAAGGAAGCTAAACTCTCTACTAGGTTCATGAGACCTTTTGGTATTGAAGGGGCCCGTGGCCCTGTCGGAAACTATGCACGTTCTTGCATATGCACGATGTTTTTCATGTATACATTTTGAGACATTATGTTAGTGATCTACCGGGTGACATGGAAGTTCCTTACTGCAGGTATGATGAGGGAAGCTCGGTACGATCCGTTATCGCATTTTAGATCATGTCCCGTTCAGCGGTTACGATGTGAAGGCGGTAGATCGAATCAAGGTCGATTAAGGACCGATTATAGTCTGCACTCGGCGGCTTGGGAGGACATATATGATATGCGTCAACAGTTTCATTTTGTTTGATAGACTTATGATACTACTTATGATATTATTGTGAACATTTATTTTACGACTTATCGCGGCACCGGGACCAAGGGTTTTAGACCAAGAGGGGTGTATATAACATCCCGCTCTGGCGCAAAACTTTTATTCTTTGAGGACACTTGCTGCAAGTGATGCGGAATTTTCTGATAATAATACATTTATGCTTGATTATGATGCATTACGATAGATGACGCGACTGATGTTTTACTACTTGATGTAGAGAGGTGCGCTGTTGACTGGATTTATTGGGTGTGCAGGGGTTTTGGACCTTGAGGATGCAAAGGCATGTGGTGGAACTGGACTCAATTGAGTGGGGGAAGTCGCGCTATTTGGAGTTGATTCGACTACGGTGATATTGCTGTTTTGATGATATGACGCTGATTTTATGATATATTTGTTGTGGTGATACGATGGTTGATGATGCAAAAGTGACGATAGCAGCGATAGACTCACATATATATGGAGTAAAGGGCCCACGATTTCAGGTTGAGGTGGACATCAGCCACCTTACGCTTCTGCACTCCCGTCGTGGCTCGAAGCGTAGGTTAACGATTACCCTAGTTCGAGAGGATCCACGATAATAGGGTAGTAAACCCGGTCGGCTGCGATGATTCTAAGGGAACGCATAGGAGACCTTGCAAGTATAGTCTCCACGAAAGTTCCCCAGCGGAGTGTTAGTGTTGACTCCGAGGGGTTCTTCAGATGTCTACCAATCCATTCAAATGCGGTAGTGGCACGCGGAGCCGTGGTGCATCTGAAGAGAACGCGTCGCGCCGAAAACCTAAGGATTGGCGGAATTTGGCACCCGCTGGAGCCGTGGTGCGAAGGGCACATCGCGGCAGAGAAAAGGAAACAAAGGTGGTGGCACCCTTGGAGCCGCGTGAATTGCATCCACGAAGAACACTTGTCGCGTGAGGTGATGATGAGACAAACCTAGATGACCCTAAAGACCTTAACACCTAAAGAAATTCTCAAAACAACTCCCTAAATTGGTGTTAGCCGGTTCAAATATAAAACTAAATTTAAAACATCTCTAAGATAGATTTGATGAAATCTAAGAGATCCACCACAAAAATAAAAATAAACATAGGGCGATGAGCTAATGAAAGCCCTCCTAAGTGTTAGTTAAAGTCATCTTAAAAATTAAAGAGTGAAGTAATGGGGGAGATAAATTGGTGAAACCCACATGGTTTTAAATGATAAAGAGAAGGAAATAAAAACTAAGGTAAAGAGGTGTGGAATTATAAAATTTTAGGATTTTAAAATATATTGAAAAGACTATTGAGCACATTTATCTTTTTTGTTAAAAGAAAAAATAAAAACTAAATAAAAATAAAAAAATAAAGAGAAATAAATAATAGAAATGGGAAACTTGTAATAGAGCTAATAATGGAAAGTGGGGACATAGGGTAAAAAGAAGAAAGGAATCAACAATTAAGGGTTACTAAAAGAAATCAAACAACCTTCATTTTAGGAGGATTACATTAAAAGCATGAGGAGGAAATCTAGGAACCCTAGGAATTAATTTTAGGAGCGACTATAGAGGGGGTGAGGGAATTGAGTCTTTTAACATTTTTAAAGAAAATAAATTGAGAAGCGTGGGGGATGAGTGACACCTGTACGGGCCGGAGGTACGGAAGTTTATCTTTAAAATTAATTAATAATGGTTAATTTTATTTTGTTTTATTAAATTAAAAAAAAAAGGGAAAAGGGAGAGAAAGGGATGAGCGGTTAAAGCGTAACATTCGCTCTTTGGATTAACTTGGCCCCATTTGCTTGTGAGGAGTTGCATTCAGGAGAATTTGTAGTGGAGTGGTAGCTCAACCTTGGAGGCTGAAGGCTAGTCATTACGGATCTTGGTAGCTGCTTCAAACCGGGGGCTAAGGGGAGCGAGTACCAGCGATTGTTTGGGAGGTACGGTCTTGATCTCGGTGTGAGGGGCGAAGCGAGACTCCAACGTGGGATAAGCGTCTTGAAGGATAGTGTACGTTGGTCACGGGTACACAAACACATTTTGTTTAAACAAAATTTAGGAAATTATTAAATTACACGTGATGATCATAGGATGTCGATTATCATTGTTAAGTGCGAGGGGATCATCCGTTTCCTTTATTATTCATTTACATTACCTCGTTCCTTACTCCGTCGTCTTGTGTTGGTATTCTTAGATGTATAGAGTGTTAAACTTTAATGGCGTTGGGTTCTTGATAGTTGGCTGGTTCACCTTACTTAGTATGTGATGGAATAGCCCTTTTATTTACTTGGAGTTAACTTAACCCAATAGAAGAATTTTTTAATAGAACTTTTTATCAAATTTTTTTTATTAAAGGGAAACATGACATTATCATAGAAGTTTTAACTAGGGAAAACATTTATACACGAGATACGCATTCTTGATGGCCACATGATCGGTCACGCAATCTTGATGGCGTACAGCCAGTTTAATTCCTCAATGCTTGATTCTGACAAGAAGTTTTTTTTTATTAGTGTCGTTCTATCTTTTTTGTCTCTTGAGAATGGTTTGGGGAGATAATATACGTCTTTGAGTCTAAAGTGAATTTTCACAGTGAAATCAATTACGTTCTCTTTTCATCGTCTTCATCACTACGTCTGGAAGAAGTTTATATTAGCCAATTATTATCCTGTAAGGAATTTGTTTGTTGGCGGAATCATTTGTGATGAACTTAATCTGCAAAAAATGTCGATTTGTTTGAAGGGTTTACACCACCCGACATACGCCCTTGTTATTACTCACCCGCTAGCCTGTTCCTGTCTAATTCATTGTTGTTATTGGTCTTTAACTCTACCAATTTCTGAGTCTGGTATCTCTGCGTTTTCTTCTCGTGTCTTGGTTTCTCCATTGCGTGTTGTTGACTACGTCTGCTTCATAGGTATCTACGATTGGAGGTTACCCGGCGGTTCCGACCCTCTATTCAGGTTCAGGATGATATTTCTCTGCGCGGCCCGTGGATGTGTTTCGGTCTGCGGTGAAAGGCGACCATTTAAAAATGGGTCGTGAGGTGCGTAAAGGAAAGCGGTCAATTCGGCGTTTTGAAATTCCAACCCACCTTTTTACCATCCTTACCACAACGTTAAATTCGGACGAAGTCCATAGCCTTACCCCTAGCTCGTGTCCTGTTGCCAATACGCGCCACTCTGAGTTGGACAACAGTGCATTCTGGAAGTGCGTCCGCGTACCTTCTAGTAGTTTTTCATGGTTATTCCTTGCACAGATAATGGTCTGTGTTTTAATTAAACATGGTTTAATGATAGCTCATCTCTGAACGCACGATGTGCTATTTTCTCTGCAGCATTAATTAATTAACTAAGTTGTAGTTATGGGGTTACCTTCCGGCACTTATTGTTACAGTTTATGTATATCGCATGCTCAGGTCGGGTAAGGACAGATTATTAATGATAGAACCCTTATGTGTTGTTTAATAAATTGTTCTTTTCTCTTCCTCCACATTGACAGTGTTAAAATCATAGCAACGCATTCTTTTTAATGTAATTTTTACTGCCATTCAAATGGCTGGGTTTTTGCAAAACGCATGTAAGATATGGGTGCCAGTTGTACTATTTGATTTGGTATAGTAATTGATAGTTAAAAATGGTGTAGTAATGGTCACGCTGCTGTAGGATTTAGGTTGAATATATACGGGGAACCATATTGCAATTAAACTAAATAGAGCGTTAGCGTTAGACCAACATAAATGAAATTTGTTGTTATCGATTTACTACTTGTCCTTTATATATATATGATTTGGAAATATCGTTTATTAGAGGTCCAATTATATTCATTTAGAAATGTATTGGTAACATACCGATGATCTTGCGTGATTATTAATTTATTTCCAAGTCATTAATGTAAAGCGTGAAGTTGTTATTTTAAGTTGAAAGTTATTGATGATATGCCTTTTAATTATGATGTTATTCCTATATATTGACACCTTTAATCATTTGTTATCCTTAATTATGGTCATTTTAATATTGATAGTTAGTCATTTCCAAATATTTCCCTTTTAAGGTTGTCATTCTATGGTTTATTATTTTATAGATTGCCACTTTAATTAGAATTTATATTATTTATTTCTAAATGATGTTACCTATAATTATGGCGTTATTTTAATGCATTATTAATGAACCTTATGATCATTATTGTGTGAGCTCTCCTCTTGTTGTTTAATTGAAGGTCTTATCTTGTAAGGTCATTATAAATTTGGTGGTTGAAGCATGTAAGAGGTATTGTAGTAGTAAACTCTACTGTTGGATTATTCCATGGAATTGGTAATGTTGTACTTAACTTACTGGTTAATGGATTTCGCTTCATTTGGATTAGTTGTACATATATGTCGAGGCGTTTATTGCTTGTTGTCAACGTGATATGGGGTTGTCTTACGGTAATTCGTCTCGCCTGCGTCTTGTTCTAGGTCCGGTTACTAGTTTCTTCCTGAGTAGTTGGCCAAGAGCCTGTTTAATCTTCTTCGAGAAGACATAAGACTAAGCGCCCTACTTTCCTGTGCGAAATGGTAACCCTAACACCATGGATTCTTCCCTCCGGGTTCTTACTTTGCCCGGTGCATTATGTCTTAATGTTTGTGATGTCGCATTATGCCTATGGTGTTATGTTGTTGCGATTCGTTGTGTGCCGGTCTTCTTGTGATGATCATCGTGGTTGTTTCTTGTTAGTTGTCGGGTGGCGGCGTGAGTCAAGTGTGTTTGTTACTTCTGCAGGCACGCACACACCTTAAACACCTTAACCAAAAAAAAAAAAATTGCACCTGTTCTCAGAGTTGTTGTTGTAACGAGGAGGTCGTTACACCACTCAATCCTAAAAAAAATATTCTAACATAACTATGCTAATATTAACCCTAATTACTATAATAATATAAAATAATATTAATTAACATTTATTTGTATTTCCGTTCTTAATCTTGCTAATAACGTCCAATTTTTGGATGTTTTCTTGGAGGTAATTATGTCCAAAATATACTAGAACAAGAAATTAAAGAAGTGTCCTCTCAAAGTCACTCCATTTTATTTGTGGTGCGAAAGAGAAAATATTTCATTTTGCTTGAAAGGGTTTGTCACTTGAAAAAATAAAAAAAAAAGATTGTAAGACATAGAAAAGGAGACGAGACAACTAGGTGGATGCAAGAAGTTTCTCTTTCTAGGAAAACATAAACTCAAAATAGGAGAGGAGAGGACTAGGTGGATGTAAGAAGTTTCTCTTTATAGGAAAATGGAAACTCAGGGATAAGCTTATAATTTTTAAATAGGTCAACATGGGAAATCATCACTTTACTGCAATGAATAAGCTAAAAGACTCTTATAATCTCTTCAAGATATGTGAAATTGAAATAGAAGGGTCAATATCGATTGAGGTTGATATGGATAAATTTTTTATTAGAATTGGTGGTATAAAAAATTTCCCCATGGAGGGAACCTGATAGTGTGAAATTAAGAAAAAAACAAATAGCGGATCCTCCTCTCAACTAAGACTCAAGGGTGTAACAACTATAAGGTTGAGAGAGATGCACAATGTGAACCTATCTATCTTGGAATTAATACAAGTTGTTGAATAGGGTCAAGGAAATGGTATGCATAACATTGTCATAAATCTAGGGATGACCAAGGAGGAAGCTTATGGAACAAATCTTTGTTGAGGACTAAGACAATTTGGTGATGGTCTCAAGGTCTAGGTTGAAATTCATGGTTTTGACATCATGGGGTGTGGATTTTGTGATGTTGAATCCCTGTGAAACTAATATAGTCACAACGAGTTAAGTCATGTTGAGCTTGTGCAAGACAAAAACATGACTGATCATGAGAGATGAATCAATGTTAATGATTATTCATTCGATGGTCTTGATTGTTGATGGCCACTTCTATGTTAAAGGGGTCCTTTATCTTCTTCCTACATTCTATAGAGTTGGTACATAAGGATCAAATGAAAATGTGGGATCCTTGTTAGTTGTCAGGGGAGAAAATTAGAGAGAGCTACCATGGAGAAGTCTTGTTGATCATGTTAGGATATTTAGACACTTAGGATTTAGTTAAGTTCTACTTGGACTAATGTTTCGTTAGGTAAAAGTGTTTTTATTCATTTGTTTCTTTAATATGCATTAGTATGCATTTGTAGTTAGCAAATCCGATGGTCACAATATGTACCCGACATAGAGTGATCCGATGGTTCATGTTCTCTTTGATCTTAATAACTACATTGACCCATGTCTAACACTCGATTGGTACATGATAATTGTGTAAAGAGCATGGATGTTCATTTACCGATGATCGATTGTGAGAAAAGTGGCCACGTTGGCTGGGGATGTGGATGTTTCCCCATAGGGGTTTTACCACATCAAAATATCAGTGTGTTGATCTTTGATATGGTTGTGTGAGTGGTTACTGAAGGTGTTTTTCCTCTGTTGGAATACTCGTGTTGTCGAACATGGTATCTGATCCTGTTTGAAGACCCGCTCCCATTGTAGATCTAGATCATGAAGACGAGTTGTCTCATTTTTGGTTTCTACCATTTTCATACTTTTCTAGGCTGAGAGAAATGTTCCATTGCGTCCAGAGTGCTTGTTTAAGTCACAAACGATTTTCTTTTCACTCAGAAAGGTTTTCATTTTCCCAAGATATGACCATTTTAGTTAGTCAGATCCGGAGGTATACAGCCTGAATACGCCCTTTTTAAATTTTTGCAGAGTATTATTATTATTATATATATATATATATATTTTTTTTTCCGGGTTGCTACTCCTTTGGATTTGCATATGCTCTTTTCCCCATTCCCTGTGAAATCTCAACAAATCAGAAACAGATCAGAAATTGTGCATTTTCTGAATAAGGTAACTGAGATCTAACCCTTGTTGTCATCGAGATGTGAACAATTTTTTCTGTGTGAAAATAGTTTTTTATGAGCACGCTCTCCAAGGACGTCTTCCACAACAACAACAACAACACCCCCAACCCTCCTTCTAAACAATACAATATGTTTTGCTAGGTCACTTGGTTAAAAGTTGTTTTATTAAGTAAGAGATCTTGAGTTCAAGTCTTTTTTGTTACTTTTTTACAAAAAGTTCATGCATCCATTGTAAAGTGTATTTCACTTCAAGTATAAAAGTGAATCACTATAAATAGATTTAATATTTTATTTTAAAATTATTTATTTTGCATGCAACTTT
>SNQJ01S0029996.1:208654-259509 GCA_010110895.2 Picea sitchensis
CACTTTATTCTTAGCAAGGATGAGGTCAATCCTTGTCTTCCATGCTCTGAAGTTAGAGGCTCCATCTAGCTTGTTCTTAGACTTCATAGAGTTCATCATGGCTTGCTTGACTTGGTCAAACCCTAGATTTGACCAGAAATCCAAACTTCACGTCTTGGCCTTCTGAGAGTACCAGGAGATGCGCTAGGCTAGGGCGCACTGATCTATCCGGAGATTAGGTCAATATCGTCACTTAAGGTGCCTCGATAAGAGATTTAGGGTTTCTGCAACTGCTTCTGCTGGTAACCCTAGCTGCAGTGCTTTTGGAAGTTGCTCCTACTAGTAACCCTAGCGATAGTTCCTTAACGAGCTCAATATCTAGCAGTTATGTTTCCTTCCAGCGTTTTAGGTTGACTGAAGTGGTGTGGGCCCATAGCCTGTTAGAATATAGAAGATGGTGTGCTCGTTTTACCATTGACGATACCCTCGTCACCCAGCCATAGGCCGAAGCCTCCCTCAGAGCACCTTAACCTTGACCTGAGAATTCCTCCGGAAGCAAACCCTAGGCTAGATAGCCAAACAAAGAGTAGCGCATCAATCCCCAAGGATAGCACATCATAAAAGACTGATCATATGTTCCAAACCCTAGCCAAGAGATATCCAAGCCAATACTGAAACTAGCTGTTGTTGCAGCTGCACCTGCAACTCTCCTCCAAACCTGCGCACCAGAATGCAATTGCAATGCGCACTAACTGGGAAAATGCAATTTTGAGATGCTATCAAATGAGAACTAGCGCCCTGTATTTATAGTAATCCTACCAGTTTGTTGGGGCCGAATTCTCCTTCTGGGTATGTGTCTGTTCAGTATATTATTATTAATTCTGGCTGACTTCTTCTCTTGGAGGCTAATAGCCTAATATAAATTATCTTCTTGAGACGACAAGGCTTCTAGGGTTATTATCCAATTCATTAGGGTTTCTCTTGCTTCCCGGAGTCTTCTATTCTCGTCAGGTTCACACGTGGGGGTAAATACCTCCCACAGCTACCATAATATTAACACGCACCACTAATTTTTTCTTCTGTGGAATTGTGTATTTTGCTAGAGCTATTCCTGTTGACAAAAACTAGACTATGTCTGCGAAGTGGTCATCACTCTTTCTAATGGCGAGAAGCTGTGCATTCGGTAGTGTGTCCTCTAGACTGGTAGGTTCTTCATAATGCTCCAACCTCGACAGGTGGTCTGGGCCCTTATTCATTCTTCCTGGCTTAACTATGATCTCAAAATCATATTCTTGAAACAGGAGAATCCATCTGCATATTCTTACCCCCAACACTGGCTTGTTGACTAGGTATTTCAGTGTGGAGTGATCAGTAAACATTTTAAATTGTCCTCCCAACAAATAGTGGTGAAATTTATGCAATACATACACCATGGCTAGTCCCTCTCTCTCTGTAGTAGTGTAATTGATTTCAGCTATGGAGAGCTTTCTGTTGGAAAATGTTAATGGATGATCAATGTCCCCTTCTCTAGATTGTTCCAATACTGCTCCTAATGCAATAGAAGATGCATCCACATGCACATAAAATGCCTTGCTCCAGTTGGGAAAGACTAGAATAGGCGTAATGACCATCTTTTGTTTCAGTGTGTCGAAGCTCTACTGGAATTCATCTGTCCAACCAAACTAACAACCTTTCTTTAATAACCTCTCCATTGGCGCAGTAATCTGAGCATATCCTTTGATAAATTTCCTATAGTAGACAATATTTCCTAGCGTAGTGCGTAGTTGTTTGACTGATGTAGGTGGTGGTAAATCAACTATAATTGTGATTTTGGATGGATCCACCAACAATCCTTGCTTGCATACAATATGACCTAATAATACTCCAAATGGTGAAAAGAAGATGCACTTCTTCAAATTCAAAGAAATTTGACACTGCCTGCATTTATCCAGCATTAGCCTTAGACATTCAATATGATTTTTCAACAAACTAAAAACAGTCCAGTCATCAAAGTATGCTTCTAAAAACTTATGAAAAAATTCTTTGAATGCTTCAACCACCACCCTGGAAAAGATGGCTGGGGCATTCTTCAGTCCAAATGGAATTACTGTGTATTGGTACGATCCCCACTCTGTGGAAAACGTAGTCTTATGACACTCCTCCTTGGCGATGCAAATCTGATGGTATCCTGAAAACCCATCTATAAAAGAGTATACTTCTTGGCCTCCCACGTTATCCAACACTTCGTCTTTGAAAGGTGTAGGGAAGGGGTCATGTAGACAAGCATCATTTAGCTTCCTGAGATCTACACAAATTCTGATCTCACATGTCTTCTTATCTTGCACTACGATGGGGCTGATCCACTCTGACTCTTCGACAGGTTCAATAATCCTTACTTCTAGCATTCTGTCGAGCTCAATCTTCACTTTTTCCTTATATTTTGGGTTCAATCTGTAGGGTCTTTGCTTGAATGGCTTCATGACTGGTTTCAAAGGTATTCTCATTTATCCCATAGGTCCCTTGATTCCCTTCATATCGGTGAACTTGGTCGGGAACAAGTCCTGATACTCATGCAATAATTCTGTGATTTTGTCCATAGTAGCAGCGTCCCAGTAATATTCGACATTGGCAAGCTTTGGTGTCTCCTCTATCACGATATTGAATTTCTTTATCTTTATCAGTTGTCCAATGAATGGCAGTTCAACTCCTGGTCCTTCCACATCTCTCTGACCTTCTGTTTCTACGATATTCACCTTCCTTGGATCATTGTCTTCGTCGGTATTGATGTTGTATCACGTCTGCAGTTTCTGGAGGGGCGCAGTCCATTCATCCACTTCTTTTTCCAAGGGGAGGCCAGATTCCTCCTCAAATACTTTATGTATCATCATCTATAGTGCTTGATCTATAGAAGGAAATTCACTGTCAAACAAAAAGGTGGTTATAAAATTATGGGTCATACCTTTCCATTCTGAAGTGACAAGGTGCAACTCTGCTTGAAGGTACCAGTTAATCGGGGTGGTATCCAACGTATTGATGAAGTTGTGTACCCATTTTTCTCAAGGAATGTTACTCCATGCCTCTTCACAACTTCGTACATGGTCCTTTGGGCAGCTTCGACCTATGTACCATGCTTCGCAGCTTCCTTCTTGTGCTGAGAACCGCGCTGTCATTAGGGTTCAACATTGTGTCTAGTCTATAATATTGCTTTTATGTGTCCCCCACCATATCGCCGGTGTTGATTTCATGGCCTCATCCATTACCAAGAGCCTCTGTTGTGTTGGTACACTTGTCTCAAATTCTAACAAGAAGTTTTCTAAGGGGTTCAGCCCATCAAATGTGGGTAGATTACTCACTATTGTGCCAATCCAACGAACTTCTCTGGTTAGCCTAGAAAATCTTCTTATAGATACTTCGTACATTTGGTTCTACCAATTCTCTAGCACTTCTTCGGGGTCGGATGAACATGCATTGTCACTTCGCCAGCTCAGATTTCCGTCAGCTGTAGGGTTGATGTAATCCTGTTGTTTGGCCGTTAATTTATAGATTTTTTCCAGTTCAAATGCGTGGTCCTCTTCTCTGATGGGTTCTGTGTATCGTGGACCCTCATCTGGATCTAAAGGTGCAACGACCCTAAGGCCAACTTTCTCAAATGTCATGCGTCATTTCTTTAAATCAACAATAGTGGAATTGTCAAAGGCCCAATAGATTCCTAATAATGCAAGGTAAGGGCAACTATCATCAACAATTTCAATTAACTCAAAATCTGCAAAGGTTATTACTCCATCGATGTCCACTGGGACATTCTCTAATCGTCCAAATGGGATGACAGCTTGCTGATTAGCCATGCAAATCTTGATAGGGGAATATATCAGCTTGGGTTTTCCCATCAATGCCCAAGTATGCTTCGTCATGCCATTGACTTTTGACCCTCAGTTAAGGACCACATAGTCTATCTCATACTCTCCTATCTGAGCATTCAAGTGTAATTCTTTATTTGTCCTTCTCCTTTTTCCAATTTGGTGCACTTCTCTATTCATCAAGGGGTCTATTTTTCCTAGTTCATACTGCTTGATTAAATCTTGTAATTCTTGTACAACGCCTTTATCTTGAATCAACTTAACACAAGTGTGCAAGAATTCCATGAGTTTGCTTACCTCTTTCCCTTCTATTGGTGATGCAGAAGGATCAAACTCCTGAGGCATACCGTATTATTTGATGTCTGGTTGTCTCTTTGATGAATATCCTTGATCTCCTTTGAACTCTTTCCTTGCCTCCTCGAATATCTGCCTTTCTTTCTTAGCATCGAACATTGAGGTC
The DNA here is from genome assembly GCA_010110895.2 of Picea sitchensis. NCBI lineage: Eukaryota > Viridiplantae > Streptophyta > Pinopsida > Pinales > Pinaceae > Picea > Picea sitchensis. The sequence goes on from SNQJ01S0029996.1 coordinate 212,951, forward strand.
TTTTCTATAGCTTTCCTGACTCCGTGGTCATTTTCAGTCCTTCCTTGGGTTGTTCTGTATTCCCCTATAGCAATGCCTCCTCGAGTAATAACAACGAATCTAGGGTCTGCTCCGCGAGGTTCAACATATATCAGTTGTACTTGTGGGTTCTGCTGGGATCCTCATTTTCCCTGAAGTTTAGCCAACAACATAGGGCATTCTTATATGACATTCTCGAAGGAGTCAGAGTAACTACAGGTTGTCCAGGGATTCTGAAAATCCCTTGCTAAATGGCCTGGTTGCGCGCAGTTGTAACAAATTATTTGTCCTCAGCCTCGACCCATACCTCCTCCTCATCCTTGTCCTCTGTAGCCACCGCGAGGAGTGAAATTTCCTCTCCCCAGAGAGTTGTATTGCAGAGTGTTTCCCTCTTGTTGTACTTCGCCTTGAATTTTGTATATGTCTCTCAACCTTTCATGCATGAGATCATAAGCTCTACAATCCCGATCATCATGCCCCACTGATTTGCAAAATGTACAATACAAGTTTGTGGGTGTTTGGACATACTTCTGCATGTAGTAGCACTCACCTGGGCGATGCCTATTTCTGCATATCTCGCACCATGGTAGGTTAACTTGCTTTAAGGGGCTCGGTGCTCTTGATGCCAAGTACTCATGAAATAAAGGGTAATGTTCCTTATCATGGCCTTCATACATGCATATTACACACCAAATATCTTCCCTTTTTTCTTTTCCCTTATCTTTCTTCATATCCTCGACCTGTAAAGACAAACTAGTTAACTGGCTCATAATCTGGCTAATGCCTGAGCTAGATTCTCCCATTGGTGTTGATTCGAGCTTCATGGTGATCTCCAAGGCTTTCGCCTGAGATGCAATCTTCTGCTGCATCAAAGGGATTCTTATGTGTGGTAACAATGTAGCGATGAACCATTATTTGTTCTATTCATCAGGGATTTGGAAAGTTAATCGGCCTGTCAGGGTCTTGAATCTCTGGTCAAACTCCCAAACAGGTTCTACTACCTTTTGTTTAATCTCTTTTAGTTCTGTAATACATTGTGACTCTGACTTAGGTTTCTTAAACTCTGCAATCAATGAATTCTTTATCTCATTCAGGGGCTTAGGCTGTGCCATTCCTTGGACAAGTTTCATGTACCAGCTCAATGCGCAGTCCCTTAGCGTAGTGTTGAACCGGCTTCTCTCGATGGCTTCATCAGTGATACTTTTAATATTCCATACAGCCTCACATAGAAACCAATACTGATCTGGGTCTTCAGATCCATCTCCTCTAAATATAGGGAGTCTCATTTCATCTTCCATAAAGCTGACTAGGGTTATTGTCTAAGTAGATGTTCGGCTACTGGTAATAGTACTCTGAGGACTCTAGTGGGTTTGATTATTCTGACTACTAGGTATTGTTGAGACAATAGGAGGATTAACGTTACTTACTTCAGTAGTTCGCGCAGTTCCTGAGGTTTCTGGCTCACTTTGGCACAATTCTTCAGCTTCCCCTTCTTCTGTTCTGGTGGGCTCTAGATGCTCTTCATCAGTTAGATCTACCTCTTCTCCACTATAGAAACCTTCTTCGCCATAGTTTTTCTTAAACAAATTCTCAAGGTGAACTCCACGAAATACTTTCCCACTACGCATATGTCCTGCTTCTGTGTCGCTGTCGCTGTCTGAGATATTGAACATTAGCCTTTTCAGGTCCGATCAATCTACTGTATCTTCAAGATGTGGTTTTCATGCAAGATCATCTTGATTCTAAGCTTTAGTAAGTGAAATTTTTTTCCTTTGGGTCCCTTGAAAAAGTATCTCTCGACTTGAATATATGATTTTGTTATGTCAACAGCAAATTCAGTGATATATCCTCCGATGGTACTATCAAACCAATGATCTACTGCTCTAGATACAACATTGTCGACTCTCTTGACCTTCTGGATCAATGCTGGTGTCCAAACCACAGGGTGTCTAGATCTGATTTCAAACTGTGTGTCAGCTAACCTAGCCAACTACTCGTGTAGCTCCTAATGGATTCCTCCAAATAAGATCTCGTGAATGTCAGTGAAGATGTATCTTTGTAACCAATCCTTAGTGCTTATTTTAGGGTTCTTGTTCTAGGCTTCAACGAAGTCCTTCTTTTGATCCTCTACCCACTTCTGAATCTCCGTCTTCGATGGGAACCACCTTGACATTCCCTTAAAAATATTCATGTCCTGGAAACAGAACCATTTGTTGGCACAGGGTAGACCTAGGGTTCAGCTCCAAGAGCGCACCAAAAATCCCTAGCTACTGGCCCTTTCAGTAGCACCTACGAAGCAGATGAAATCTCACTCGAAGCAGCTATGAGGGGGTTGCAGGACATATATGTCTACAACTACGGGAATATTAAGTGGTTCTTATTGCAACAACAACATAACATGCATCTATCATTAAACTAGCTAGATCTTTCCTTCACATCTATAGACTGATCTAATACAGTAATGCAGATAACAATATAACAACATCAGAGCTCAAGGCATCAATCACACACACACAACAAATGTACGTGGTTCACCCTCTCTCTAGGGATAAGTCCACATAACTGTGCTTATGATATATTAAGGTAAAGCTTGCAGTTCTGATCTGCACTCTGGCCCACATATCCTCTCTCTCTGTCTCTCTTCCTTCCTGCACACCCAACTACAGGACTTGATCTTCAAACCCAGCTGAAGATCTTACAATACCAGAAGGCTCTCTCTCTCAACACTTCTTCCACCCTTAATACAATATTATCCCAATGAATAATAACCGACAACAAGGCTCAACCATAGTACCGACCATACCTAGGTCCTCTCGACCTTTATTTATACATTATACTCCCTCACCGACAACCTTAGGTCAAAACCTAGGTGTCAAAAACCCTAATTACCAAAACCCTAGGTGTCTACAACCCTAGGTCAACTTGACCCATTATTTCTAGGCTTCACCAGCCTGTCTTTCCTTCTCCATCTCACGGTGCTCCAAGGCATCTAATGCTGGCTTTTTCCACTTCCTGAGTCATCCTTGATCCGTCTTCCTTGTTGATCTGTCATCCTCGATCTCCTCATCCAATGACTTGCTTTTCCACACTTCACTCCATATTTTCCATTCTTTTTCTTACTTCGACCTAGTGACAGTCACTGTGTCTCCCGCACAACTCGCTTTTTCCCTTTTCTTCCTTTTTCTTCGCTTCCTTCCATAACCCAAGGCCAACAGAGTCCATTGAACATGAACCACCACCAACACCACTGCTTCCTAGATGGGTCCATTCAACACGAGAATCAACTGGTGATCTTGTCGGTGATCCTTCAGATCAACATCAGACACGTTCATAGTTCCAGCAAGCCTCTTCCCTTTTTGGATGAAGTTTTAGAGACTCATGGTCCAAAGACATTTGCAGAAGCTTCAGGTCATCCAGTCTGGAGTCAAGCTTCCTACCACCTGTACTTCTCCCAAAGTTGATGCCACTTTGTACCGTCAATTAATTAGTAGCCTCTTATACTTGACTCATACCTACCCTGATCTTTATTTTATTGGTTGTCTTGTTGCCTGATATATGTAAACACCCCATGAAATCCATTGGAAAGCAGCTAAAATGATACTTCGGTATGTCTGGGGTACAATTCAATTCTAGATACATTACAGTTTAAGGGGGACTCCTTTATTGGTTGGTTCCACTTATTCATATTGGGCCGATGACCCTGATGATTGAAAGTCTACAACAGGTTATGTTTTTAGACTTGGTTTAAAACCCGTCACTTGGGCCTGGAAGAAAAAATAGGCTATTTCACTTTCTTCAGCAAAAGAAGAGTATCGAGCAACGATAAATGCAAGTTAGGAAGCCTTGTGGCTTCAACAGATCCATTAAGATTTTGGATTCCAACAACAACATCTGACTAGCCTTTGGTGTGATAATGAGAGTGCCATCAAGCTCACCAAATACCCAATTCAACATTAGTGCAACAAACACATCGAGCTACACATGCACTTCATCAGAAAGCTTATTCATGATCGAGTTATTGAAGTGCTCTTTTTCCCAACAGAAGATCAAGTTGCATAAATTTTCACAAAGTCTCTTACAGAAGCAAAGTTTTCCAAACTTCAATCTATGTTATGAGTTCAAGAAGTTGTCATTAAGGGGGGATATGCTTTAATTCCTCCTTCCTTCTCTTACTGTGTCACTATTGTAAATCCTTCAATCCTATCCCAAGTTGTTCTTAAGGGGGAATGTTATGATATTTAGACACTTAGGATTTAATTAAGATATACTTGGTCTAATGTGTCGTTAGGTAAAAGTGTGTTTCTTCATGTGTTTCTTTAGTATGTATTTGTAGTTAGGAAATACAACAGTCACAAGATGATCCAGAGATAGACTGATCCGATGGTTCATGTTCTCCTTGATCTTAGCAACTACATTGATCTGTGGCTTAACACCCGATTGGTCCATGATCTCTATTTAAAGAGCATGTAGGGTCATTTTCCGATGATCGATTGTGAGAAACTCTCTTGTAAATCTCTCTGTAATCTTATTCTTTTGCATTAATAAATTACTCCAAGTGGCCATGCTGGCTGGGGCTGTGGATGTTTCCCCATAGGGGTTTTACCACGTCAAAATATTAGTGTGTTGATATTTGATATGATTGTGTGAGTGGTTACTGAAGATGTTCTTCCTCTGTTGGAATACCCACGTTGTCGAACAAATCATGGCAGGGGCATAAGACATCAATGAAATTCCCATGGAAATTGATCCGAGTTCATCCATGATGGATTAGGGTTTTGTGTTCAATAGAAGAGGACAAATCACAACAAAATAAAATAAAAAAGAGTGAGTGGTTGTAGTGGGCGAGTAGGAGGATTATAAAGTTGGTTCAATTGGGGAAGGAGATGAAGGTTTCTCAAATGGAGGAACATTGAGGTGTACTTTATAGTCTCAAGTGGTTGCAAACGCACAAACAAGGAGATTTATGAGACTCCCTTAATATTTTTTGTTTCAAATTTTTTTGAAGGCACAAAAATATTCTACCCTTGTACAAAATGATATTTCTCTTCCACTCCCAACGTTCCATAGAGATATTTTATTCTTTTATACACTGTATTTTCTATCTAGTATTATTTTCTTCTTGCCATTCATGGAAAGATTCTTCCACTCATATAGGAATGGAAGATGCAACAGAATATAAATTGGAGGCTTCTTCTATCCTAGAAAGGGCATCGGCTACCATGTTCTCCTTCCTTTTTTTTTAGATTGTTTCAAACTCAAACCCTTTCATTTTTTCTCACCATTTTTGTTTCTCTTATGACGAAAATATTTTCTCCAAAAAGTAATTTACGCTGTCATGGTCTATCTCGAATTTAAAATTCCTCCCAGTGAGATATTGTCACTATTTTTTTGTTGCATGTAAAATTTCTGCCATTTCTTTCTCATATTTAGATTTCATCAAGTCTTTTCCCTTGAATTGTTTACTTTCAAAAGTCAACGGTCTCCCTTCTTTCATCAATATTACTCCAATTCCTTGTCCATATGCAACACATTCAACCCATGAATTTTTTACAAAATCAGATGTTTCCACTGGTGTAGAAGACATACCATCCTTTAAGAGTGGGAATTCCAAAGTAGCCTCTTCATTCCATACAAATTAATTTTTTTTCAAGAGAGATGTGAGTGAGCTCGCAATACGTGCATAATTATTATTAAATTTCCTATAATATTCAGTAAGACCCAAAAATCCTCTTAGACTATGTTTTAGGGAATTTACCATTTTGTGATAGCTTGAATCTTTTGAGGGTCCACCTTGACTCCTTCCTATGCAACACTATGCACCAAATATTATACTCCTTGTTTCCCAAAAGCACATTTGGACCTTTTTACATACAATTGATTGTTCTCAAGAATTTGTAGGACTTTATCCACATGTTTAATGTATTCTTTCCATGATTTGATATAGATAAGTATATCATCAAAGAACACCAACACAAACTTTTTGAAACGAGGTAAAAACGTTTTGTTCATAAGGCATTGAAAAGTGAAAGGAGCATTAGTCACAATCCAAAATGCATGACCAAAGTGCCCTTCATGTGTTCTAAGAGATATTTTGGGAATTTCTTCTTCTCTTAATTTGATTTGGTGGTATCTTAATTTAAGATCTATATTTGTGAAATAATACATTTCATGAAGCTCATCTAATATCTCATCAATATTTGGAATAGGGAATTTATTCTTGATTGTAATTTTTTTTAGACCTCTATAATCAGGACACATCCTCCAAGCATTATCTTTTCTTCTCATCATCACTATCAGGGATGAAAAGGAACTCCTACTTGGTTGAATAATACTTGTATCCAACATGTCTTGTACCACTTTCTCAATCTTCCCTTTTTGTTGACGTGGGTATCTATAAGGCCTTTTATTAGGAGGAGCGCTTCTAGGTACGAGTTCAATTTGGTGTTCATGATTTATAGATGGAGGTATCCATTTAGGGATTTCTTGGAAGACCTTATGGGTAATTTTTCAAGGTACATTTTAATTCATCTAGAATATTTTAATATTCCTATTTCACTTCCATAGAATAAAGTTTAACCATAACCCTACTCCTACCCCTTATTTTTCCATTCTATGAGAGTTGATGACTTGAGAGGGGTTCATTTTGAAATCATTCCAATTGAAATGTCATGAATAATTCATTATAGTTTGTAATCCCCAAAACAACCTATACTCCTCCAATATGAATGGATTACATTGTACTTTAATTTATATTGTCTAATACTAAGTTTAATGTTATGGAATTTTCCTTCATAATCAATACTTCCTCCATTAGCAACCAAAAGTTGAAAATTGTCCCTTGATACACAAAATAATGGAGGCTCTACTAATATTTTATCAATGAAGTTATGGGTACTACTTGAATCAATAAATACTATGACCTTTTGATTTTTAATGTATCTTGCAATCTCAAGGGCTTGAGGTGCCGACAAACCTATCAATGCATGATAGATATTTCACACCTGTATATATCTATGTTGTGAAATTTTTTTATAAATATTTTTCTTGCTCTTTTAGGTTCACAAGTTCTTCCTCACCCATTTGTGTGGATTTCTCTACTTCCTCCTCATCATTATTTTCTAAGGTTAACAATTTTGTTTCTTGACATTTATTCCCTTTGGACCATTTCTATTACAATCAAACCATAGTCCTTTTTCTCTTCTTTCATCCATTTCCTTATTTTATATTCAAGTATGCATGCTTTCCCTATTAGGCACAAATCTATATATTCTTCCTACATATGTTACGATGGTAGAATTGTATGTAGATCTATTCTTGGCTTGAGTATGATGAGCAAATTGCATATTTTTCATAACATTTTCAAGATATTTTAAGCAAAAATCATGTTTAATGTCTTATTTCTATCCACCCAAGTAATCTTAGAATAGATGTTGGTAACTTATGTTATCCTACCCTTGTGGCTAATACCTAAAATTATGAATTATAATCTTCAATGTTACCTAAGTGCTTGATTCTTGTCAATTGACTAAAACAATATTTTTCCCAAAATTTATTAATGTTGTGCTTCTAGGACTCTTGTAAATAAATCCCAAGTATACAGATAAAAATGGTCCTTTTAACTACCCATTGACAAGGTTTTTTCTCAAAGTACAAAGTTTTTAAGGGAATCCTTTGCTTATCATCCATAATATTATGCAATTCAAAGTATTGTTGTATTTGGTTTATCAATGTAAAAACATTTGTTCCATCAAAATTCCCTAATTCAATGTTGGGAAAGTGGATACCCATAGTAACCCATCCATGATTGGCTCCAATATTAGAGTTAAATCCTCCAAGAATATGCTTATTGATGGAAGGTTTTTCAACTTCAGTACTATCTTTATTTTCATGAGTTCATTGGGTCACATTATCACTTTTAGAGAGCCTCTCATATAGGGTATGTATGAGCATGGATTCCAAGGAGATTTGTAAATTTTCTATCTTCTGATCCATAGTATTTTCTATTTCTATTTTCAAATAAACAAAATCAACATGTTTCACTATCCTATCATCCAAATTATTAACTTGATTCCACAATTTGGATACTTGGTTATGTGTTTCTTCACTTTCTTCATAAGTCATGGAAGAGTTCTCTAAATTTTTAGCGGGTGTAGAATGTTTTACATCAGTTCTTTCCATGTGAGCCCAATAATTACTAGAGTTATTGATTTTCTATCTGCCACACCTTTCAAATCACCTCAAACAGATCTTCCAATAAAAAATTATGCAAGTTTCAATTGAACATACCTTAAAAATCCTATTTTGTTAGTTGACCTTCCATCTAATATAAATCTGAAATTCATCCACCTCTCAATATGAAATTTTGGCCTGTAGTATCCCGATATGTCTTCTCTACAATACCGTAAGTTTTAGAAATTTTTGATGTGCTAGCATAAATTTATCGTAGCTTTCCAAAAACTTGTTGATTTTGGCCTTCTCAGGAGAACAATTTTGTACATCCTACCATGTCTCCAATTTTTCAGATTTGCTTCTAAAATTTGGACCTAAAATACTGTGATTTGTATTATTTCCAATGGAAGTAGTGGCATGCAATTTGGACTTATCTAGCTTCAAATATTATTTTTTTACCAAGAACACTTGTTTGAGACTAGTTTTAAGACTAATAAAAAACCCTAATTTTCATAGCTTGTATTTCCAATAGTATAGCGAACTAGAACTTGAAATTTTTACCACAAGTTCTTCACTATGGCTCCTAAGGCTTCCAAAAATTTTATTGTCTGAAATTTGTAAAAAGCAAATTCTAGAAAAAATATCTAGATGACTTGTTTGAAGGCGCCAAACCCAAGTATTGTATGCCTAGAAACCAAATGTTATGAACCAAGTTCCCCAAATAACATAAGAATAGAAAGAAGAAGTAACTTCACACCTTGAACATGATAAATAGTCAATGAATAAGAAGCCAATTGATAGGGCAATCTCCCTTTACAATATATCCAATGCACAAGACATATGTCTATAAAAATGAATCTCCTTTATTATAAATAGGAGATAAAGTGAGCATGATGTAAAATACCATTGAGTCGAATTAACCATAAATAATATACTAATAATGAATGAGGGTTAAGGCCTTAACATAGAACACTTAGGGAAAAAAACCAAAGTCGAATATTTTTATCTTTGTTGAAAAAATATCACATATTAAAGGAGGACAAACCTTTCCCTCTTTAACACAAATCAAACTAGTCTCTTATAGCAAGATAAAAATAAAAACGAAAAGCTTGGGAATCTATCTCTACTATCTAAGTATATATAAATATTGAAATGATGTTAGAGACTTTAACTAACCTAATCAATCATATCCTTAATTGATGGATGTTATCTACTTAAATGTCTCTTTTCCCAACACAGTTAAGAGGGTTATTCTCCCTCCTCCACTATTTCAAGTATCAAAATACAAATAAAATTTGGAGGGATCGAGCTACTTGAGTGGTTAATTGATGTCTCCTAGCACTGGTAATCTAATCATCATGTTCGTTAATGATGATAACTACATCCATTGAATTTATCATCTCTTATCAATTGATTAAGATGTGTTGGGTATTGAACATGGTTAATAATGTAAGGGTTGAACCCCTCTCTTGTTGGATTGTCATGAGATTAATTCAAAATTTCTCAACCATTGCTACATTAATCTTTCTTTTTTTCAAACCACATTAATCCATAAAATGAAAATAAAAAAAAAGCAACTAAAAAATGTTTAATACATAAGGTATATATTATATTCATTTGAAATTAAGCTAATCACACTTATTCAAATAAGCATATGTCAATATAATTTAATTTGGCCATTAAAAACAAGAGTGCCTAGAAAAGTCTTAGGTTTATGAAGAAAATAAACAAAAGATTCATGACAATAAAATGGGAAATAAATGATAATCTAAGGGCCCATCATTACCCTCAACTAGAGGGTTGCACAACTCCTTGCAACAAAAATCAACCTCAAAACCAATACTGCTATGTACTTTCCTCATCATATGACTATTGTTCCCTACATACCTATCTAAGTTCATATTCCATGATGTGTAATGGAATCTCTATTATTGTACCATGATTTTTATTCCATTGTGCTCCCCCTTATCTTCGCATTCTTGATGTCTATTTATCCTATAGTTTTTTTAATATGGATTAGTGTCTAGGAGAATAAAAAATATGAACCTCAGGCCAATCCAAATAAGATTCATTTACCTTAAAGTATCTACATACAATTGTGATCTATAAAGGGCAGCCTTTAGTCCTTGTGGGGTGTAAGGATCTGATTTCTTGAGTGTAGGGGTTAATTCCTCCCACTATAATACTTTGTCTCCAAAGTTCTTCATAGAGGTTTGATATTGGATTATAGCATTCATTTGCTTCTTCCTTGAAATTGGAATCAACTCCACATATGAAGTCATTTAGACATGGTTCCTAAACACATCTTTAGGCTTGGTGGTTTCAACCCTTACCCATAAACTCATGTTGAGATATTCTTCTTTGTACCTTTGGGATTTTAGGACCCTAATTATTATTTTTTATCTATGAACAAAAATATTTTAATTGAGCATCTCCCACATAAAGGTTGAGAGACCATTTGAATGGATGAGGCAAAAATACTCATGTAAATAGAATTCATGTATCATGTTCAACTAAAGAGGCCCAAATAATAAATTTATTGGATGTCCTCCGAATAAAATTTATCATAGTTATTTTAAGCACTTCAAGAAAATATATAAATCAAAGGGACTATATAACAATGTTTGATTAATTGAAGGGTGTGAATATATATACACTTTGTAGTTCATGCAAGTAGGAGGAAAGAGTACCAAATCATTATATGAAGCAAGATGAGATAGACACGGATCAAGGACATTGTTTGGTCCATGGAATTGTGCCTTGTTTCTTAAGTATGAATTGTGAAAAGAATTATGTTTTGTATTACAAGGTTTATGTTGCAATAGGTAAGAACTAAATCATAAAAAAGAGCCATGGATATATGAAGGATGACTTGCTTGTTAGTCATCCCTATAGAGCACGGCCAATTAAAATAAAGCGATACAAGTTTATAGAATTTACCATCCTAGTCAATAACTATTGTGGAAATTATCATAATTTTCATTATAGTCATATTGATAAGGAGACTTGCAAATGCCATCATAAAAATCAATGCTCGTCGTCAGAAAAATCAATGCCTTGCTTCCATGACCCATCCAAGATAGTATGGATTTGGATGTTGCGTGGTAGGAACCTATAGTCCGTCATCAAATTGCTTACAAATAAGTTATTTTGATTACAATTATTTATGATCAATTGAGCCAACCTATCTATGATGTGTGAGTTACATTTTGTAAAGAGAGCTTCCCAAATATTTAAAGAATAGTATTTAACCATGAGAATTAATTGAGAGTTTGAAGAGTGTGGATATGGACATACTTATTTTTCATCATTATCCTCAAAAAAAAAAAAATCAATAAAAAAGTAGAGATTTGTCCTTCTTTGCTTGAAATGTGATGGGATTTGTTTTTTCCATCCTTTTTCCTATATAATCATCCTTTTTACTTGACTTTTGTGCCATGTTGTTTACTATTTTGATACTTAAATCTAGGATTAAGGCTTAAGGTAATATTCATCATGAATTCTAGTTTTCATTTGATTTTCTATTTGAACTTCAGAGAAATGATACCATGCTTTGTATTTTGCTTTTGAATAATGAGTTAGTTGGAAGATGTTCTAGATCCATTTGCTATGGATCCATATCATACAATTCCATTTCTATAGGTCCAAATACATTAGGCTACTACAACTCATATGGATGAGCGTGTTATAGATTAATAGAAGTAGAGAAAAGTGGTCGGGAATACGAGTGTTGCTACAAAATAGTTGCAGATTCTACATAACCATGTCTTTAAAAGGGTTATACAATTCAATGACATATTTACAAACAAACAATACAAAAGATTAGATATACCTACTTTCCTCACTATATTCCAACAACTTATTTCTCATCTTACTTTGATTCCAAACTACATTTTAAAATGTCTCAAGAAATTCCAATTCTCAAGCTTGTTTGTATTAAATACTTTTTAATAGTTTGTTATATCAAGAAGCATGTATATAAGATGGTGCAAAACCACTTCTCTCCTAAGGGTTGTGCGACCTCTCGGTCAGGATCTTCGATTCTAGAGTCAGGTGACTCTCTGAAACCTTATTTGTCTCGTTCCGTGTTAAACACAGGTCCCCTCGGTTCCCTACGTAGGCTTCTCGGCACCCGCAACCTTCCTTTTCACGCCCTACAAAAACCTCAGAGTATCGGGCGTTAGCTCCTTTTCTCTCGGCCCCTCCTATGATGTGACCTTGGGCGATGACCAAGCGATTACGGGCATGGCCACAAGCGGTTTGAAGTAAAACTACCTTTGGGCCCACAATTCTCCTTGAGCCTCCACGTGTCTCCCAAGCGAAACCATGATATGGATTGTGGCCCACCCTCAACTTTTTAAAGTCTGCACAAATCTTGTCCCTGATGCGAGATGATCGTTGATCTCATGATCTTGACAGTGCTTCAAGACACACAACTGAGATCTCTTCCTTCGAATCAATGGTCCAGATCTCCCTCTCTCCGATCGACGATTGTGATCGATTCAGAATACCAGAATTCAAAATTTTCGAATCTCAAACCTTGGTCTCCTTTGCAGAGCAATCTTCCAGAGCGGAAGATATGTTGACACTTGTCCCCTTCAATCAATGCTCCAGCTTCTACCTTGGGTGTTTGACCTTTCAACCCAAATCAATGGTCCTGAGACCCTCCTCTCGATCAATGGTCGAGATCTCCTCTGGGTTTTGGACTTCGGAGATTTGAAATCTCAAACTTCACCCTTTCCCCAATGAATTTGTTCGAAGAATACAATCAACTTACGCTTGTCCACCTCGGATCAACGATCGAGGTTTACTTCGGTTCTTTACCCGGAGTGCATGGATTCACGCCACATCTCCCTTGAATCTGACGACTATAGATCGCTTCGGGACTTTACCCGGAGTTCTCAGATCTTCACCACATCTCCTCCACATCCGATGGCTCAGATTCACTTCAGGTCTTCGGGCCTTCAGGATTCGGCGATCTCAGTTATCAAACTGAAAATCCCATGAAAAATTTCTTGGAGCTCGCAATCTACTGACAGATCGACGACTCTCGGCTCTTCAGGCTCTTCATGCTTCGAGAATTTCAAGTTTCGAACTTGCTTCCTCCCAAGCTCACGATATCTGACGGTCCAAATTCGCTCGATCGATCCAACGACTGAGATTTCACTTCGGGAATTCGGAAGTCCGGACTTCGGGAAGTTCAAGTCTCAAATATTGGTGGGTTCTTTCTCCTGTGTGTGTGATGTTGAGATTTGGGTACCTTGGAAAGTGGTCCCCATGTTCTTACAAGTCTCTAAGCACAAAGGGGGAAGACTATTACCCTTGTAATTTAATTTATGATTCTAATTTCACTTCGACTTAGGAGTTTTAAGTCAAAAGTGAAATATGTCACTTAAGTCATAAAGTGACAATTAATTCACAATGTGGGTGAATTAATAGACATAAAGCAACTAAGGAAAGTGGGTTTCCTTAGTGAGATTTTAGTATGAGATCTTACCCATTGATTAGACTTGGCTAGATCTAATCTAGGCCATTGATCTTTTAGGGTTGGCTCAAAGAGGCTAAAGAGAGGGTAAAGGTATTTTTGGAGACTCATTCTTCACTTGTGAGTTTTGGAGAAGAGAAGAGGGGTGCATTTCTTGAGGAGAAGGAGGGCACACTTCATGAGGGTTTGAGAAAAACCCTTGAGAGCTTGAGGAGAGGATCTTGTGGTTGGTTTGAGCTTGCATGGAGAGAATTTCCATGGAGACATAGCTTCCATTTTTGAGAGGGAGCATTTTCATGGAGGAGGGGTGCATCTTGAGGAGGAGGGCACATTCTTTTTCCTTCATTTTCTCATCAGGAAAGGAGGACTTGTCAGATTGAGATGAGGTTTGATGCATAGAGAGAGGAAAAATAGGGCGCTTTCTTTTGTGGAGAGAGACATTCAGTTTCTGGCTCAATTTATTTATGGTGATCATTTCTGCTAGGAGGAGGGCGCACATGTTGAGAGGACTGACAACTACCTGGTAGCAGATCTGCTTGGAGGATTCGATATTTGATAGTTTCAGTGGAGAGCCAGAACAGGATAAGACATTCCTATGGAGGTATTTCTTCATTGGGTCACAAATGAGCTAGGGCGCTTCAGTTCAATGCAGAGGGAAACAAAGGGAGAGGGCGCACGACAGTTTGGGCACTTCTTTCTCTAGTTCTTATGGCAAGGCTCATGAGGATCTTGTTATGTATACAGGTTCCATTTCATTTCATTACTTGTTTGATCTCTTGCTTTGATCATCATTATATAGACATATATCCCAAACTGGTTTTCCCTGGGGGGGTTTTATCCAGGGTCATGTTGACCAAAAATAATTGTGTACAAAAATGCATGTGTTAGTCTCTTAGATCTATTCATTTTCAGCTGTAAATATATTTAGGTGTGTTGTACTTATTTTAGTATGCATGTGCTAACTTCTGGTTACTAAAACTACATGCTAGAGCACCTAAAATTGGAAGTGCAACTGTAACAAATCAACAAGAAGTTATTGGACTGTTGGCTGTCCTAAAATAGAAGCAATACTTTACATAATAGTTGAAACTTAGAGCCTAACTGTGGTCAAAGATAGACCCATTAGGAAATCTTGATAGGACCTGAAAATCTTCATGGTATCAGAGCGGAGGTGGCTGAAATTTTGAGCAGTTTTGACAACATTTTGTTTGTTGTCATATACATCTTCTTGGCAGATTTTTGTGGACAACCATTGACTCATTCAGTGGTTGTTAGACAACATATTTTTGCATAGGACAGTTGGGTAGTTTTTGGCACTTGTGGACAACCTCTTTTCAAACCTGCGTGGACAGGAGTGAGGCTGTAGAGACGACCTCTTTTCACACCTACTGATTAGGAGTGCGGTTGTGGATTCACTTGCCTCTTTTCACACTTGTGTTGACAGGAGTGAGGCAACGTTCATTTGCATTGGGAGCATCAAAGTGAGCACAGTTGGCAGACATGTTGATATCTCAGATGCGTGTGGAGGACAGGCTAACCGGGGCTAGCAATTGATCACCTTGGAAGGAGAGGATGGTATTTGTCTTAAAGGACCTCGAGCTATGGGACATAGTCAAGGCAGAAGTTCCCCCCATTCCAGTCACTACACCCGTCTTGGTGAGAGATCACATTATTCCCCACTTGACTAGGAAGACTTGTGCATACAATATGTGGGCATCTTTGTGAAAGTTGTACGAGAGCTATAATGAGAACCGAAAGATGGTTCTTCATGAACGACTCAAGGGCATTCACATGCTCGAGGATGAGACAATTACTTCATTCCTTGGTAGATACACATAGATCAGAGATGAGTTGGCAGCCATTGGAGAGGTTGTGAACCCTAACTCTTTGGTGAGGCAAGCTATGAATAACTTCACCAAACCGTGGGGTACATTTGTACGAGGCTTTGTTGCTAGGGAGGTTATGCCTACATAGGAGAGGATGTGGGATGACTTCTTCCAAGAGGAGATTAGGCTTGCAGCTGGGGCTTCTGGACAATAGCAGCAACAACATCAGACAATTTTTGGTGATGATAACCTTGCTCTTTGGAAAAAGGGAAAGAAAAAGACCAACCGTGGAGGTCAGCAGGGTCCCAAGTTTGGGGCCCCACCATAGGGAGGAGAGAGAAACAACAACAGTGGGAAGAGGAGAGACAAGAGCACAATGAGATGCTTTGCTCGTGGAGAGATGGGTCACTATGCAGGACAATATCCCAACAAGAAGAAGAAGCAGCGGGATGGGTCAACAACGACATCAGAGGATATAGAGTTCAATGATCAGTTTTCCAGAGAGTGTGCATTAATTACTACTTTATCTGCTATTACGCCATCCAACACTAGATGGGGAGATCACATTGAGGAGGACCGACTGACGCACAACAGTGATTCAGAGGGAGATGATACTCATTGTCCCTGGACATCTTCAAAGTGGGTGACTATTCCACCCAGTATAGCTACAGTTTCAGAGCAGTCGAGTAGACAGAGAGTTGGTGCTACAACTTCAGTGCATCAGAGGTTGATGAGGAGGAGAAGCAGGGCACCACAGAGGCTTGAGCCTCACATAGATTCTGAGACGAGCAAATCAGGTTTTAGATCCACTTCAGGTGGAGGTGACTTGGCAAGAGGCCAAGTTCATGACTATTGGTGAGAGACCAAGAGGGGGAGACTCTTGGTGAGATGCCAAGAGTAGTGACTCTTGGTGAGAGGCCAAGAGTAGGAGGAATTCCTTGGTGGGAGACCAAGGTGGAGATCTTGGTTTGATGACCGAGATCTAGGTGATATTGGATAGATGGAGAGTCAGTGCCATTTATAGATCATACAGATTGAGTAGATCTATGACAGAGTCCACTTTCAGCGATCAAGGTACAACCATACTCACCGAGCATATGCCAGGAGGCAACCATGTCCACTATAGGGATGATATTGGTGGTGACGAGCACTTTCCTCGATAAGAGGTAGTGTTGAGATTTGGGTACCTTGGAAAGTGGTCCCCATGTGCTTATGAGTCTCTAAGCACAAAGGAGGAAGACTATTACCCTTGTAATTTACTTTATGATTCTAATTTCACTTTGACTTAGGAGTTTTAAGTCAAAATTGAAATATGCCACTTAAGTCATAAAGTGACAATTAATTCACAATGTGGGTGAATTAATAAACATAAAGAAACTAAGGAAAGTGGGTTTCCTTAGTGAGATTTTAGGATGAGATCTCACCCATTGATTAGACTTGGCTAGATCTAATGTAGGCCATTGATCTTTTAGGGTTGGCTCAAATAGGCTAAATATAGGGTAAAGGTATTTTTGGAGACTCATTCTTCACTTGTGAGTTTTGGAGAAGAGAAGAGGGGCACATTTCTTGTGGAGAAGGAGGGCGCACTTCATGAGGGTTTGAGCAAAACCCTTGAGATCTTGAGGAGAGGATATTGTGGCTAGTTTGAGCTTGCATGGAGAGAATTTCCATGGAGCCATAGCTTCCATTTCTGAGAGGGGGCATTTTCATGGAGGAGGGGCGCATCTTGAGGAAGAGGTCGCATTCGTTTTCCTTCATTTGCTCATTAGGAGAGGAGGACTTGTCAGATTGAGATGAGGTCTGATGCATAGGGAGAGAAAATCTAGGGCACTTGCTTCTGTGGAGAGAGACATTCAGTTTCTAGCTCAATTTATTTTAGATGATCATTTCTGCTAGGAGGAGGGTGCACATGTTGAGAGGACTGGTAGCTACCTGGTAGTAGATCTTCTTGGAGGATTCGAGCTCTGACAATTTCAGTGGAGAGGTAGCACATGAGAGGAAATTCTTGTGGAGGGATTTATTCATTGGGTCACATATGAGCTAGGGCGCTTCAGTTCAGTGCAGAGGGAAACAAAGGGAGAGGGAGCACCACAGTTTGGGAACTTCTTTCTCTGGTTCTTGTGGAAAGGATCGTGAGGAGCTTTCTATGTATACAAGTTCCATTGTATTTCATTACTTGTTGTTTCTCTTGCTTTGATAATCATTATATAGATATATATCCCAAACTGGTTTTCCCCGGGGGGGTTTTATCCAGGGTCGTGTTGACCAAAAATACCTGTGTACAAAAATGCATGTGTTAGTCTCTTAGATCTATTCATTTTCGGCTATAAATATATTTAGGTGTGTTTTACTTACTTTAGTATGCATGTGCTAACTTCTGGTTACTAAAACTACATGCTAGAGCACCTAAAATTGGAAGTGCAACCATAACAAATCAGCAATAATTTCTTGGACTGTTGGCGGTCCTAAAACAACAACAATACTTTACATAATATTTGAAACTTAGAGCCTAACTATGGTCAAAGACAGACCCAGTAGGCAAGCTTGATAGGACATGAAAATATTCATGTGAAGCGTTAAATCTTGTGCCCCTTGTCTTGACTCAGACGGTTGTTGATCCTTCGCGTTGTGATCCAAAAATCATTGTTGCTCCTCTTCATGAGCTTCTGATTTCTTCCGACTTATAAAATTTTCTAAGTCTTCAAAGGTATCTACCTTTGAACCTCTTGCAAGTCCATCTCTCGGACTTCGACTACACTTCTGGAAAGTGTTATCTCTCTTGAGATTGGCCTTCGTGAAGGTTTCGGTTTCCCGCACACTCCTTGCATTTCATGGATTTCGATAACTCAAGTCTGAAGGATTTCTAAAAATAAATTCTTCCCACCCTCCTAGCATTCTCCTTTCGCTCGGTGCACACCTTGCAACCGATTCTTATGCAAGATTTGAATTCCCGCAGATGACTGTGCACACCTTGCAACCGTCACTTTGCACTCCTTGCAAAGGGAAAGTTTCGTGCTATCTCTTCTGATCTTCAGAACTGAAACAAATCACATCGATGTACTCCTTGCGTTCTATGTGCACACCTTGCACCACTTCAATTATAAGAGAAAAAATTGAAACTTATCCTAACATTCATAGTTCCATCTACTCATAATGAAATTCATTCATTCATTCATGAAACGCAATAACAGGGAATTGCAAACAATGTCCACACCATGTATTGGGTCAATTTTCCACTGTTATATTCAAAAGTGAAAATGGCTACAACTATAATCAAAACAAAAACTGAAAACTCAGAAATCTCCTACTAATCTGCAACTAGCCTCATTTGGGTGTACATAACCTCTATTTATCTCAGAGGATTCTTAGGGTTCCCATGACTACTTGTCTACTCCAAAACGTAACCTAACGACTATCTTAGATCAATCACATTCCAGAGAAGGAGTGGAAACTCGCACTTCGCTCGCAATTTTTCAAGCGTGCTTCAAAGATTTTTTTGGCGTTGAGTTCAGGCGTGCTTCAAAATTGTTGAGTTCAAACGTGCTTCATAATATTCACCGAGATTGCAAGCAATGAGATTTCGAAAAGATTCCCATGCTCTGAGTGGTCTTGCTCCGCGTGCTTTCCAACGATGTTCTTGCATCATAAGACATCAATAGCCTCTCAATTAGGGGATAATAGACAATGCATGATAATAAGAGTTGTTTTGATAATTTATCTTTTCTTTTCTATCTAAGTTAAATTCAATGAATTATAAGTGTTAGCGTGGAGAGTTAAGTTGATGAATTAAAGTATTATTGTTTTAGTATTATTCCATAACCCTGTTCCATAAATATAGGGGTCACTGTAAGAGAGAAGGTGTTGTGTATCATATAGATTTCCATTTTTGTTTTGATATATGCAGTAGCTTAGAAATTTCTTTACCAACTTGCAACATATTAGTTAATTGTGTTACTTGTAATTCTCATATCTTAGAATTTGAATTTGTTAACAAATGTAGAATTTGATTTTACCTATGAAATTGCACATGATTTCTATAAAACCACTCTTACACTGTAAGATCTCAATCGTGAAAATTTGTGTTTGTAGTAGAGGTATTTCCATATCTGTCATAAAGATAGGATTTGTAGTTGATAATGAAACAATTGTTTGAAGTAAAAGTATGTTTTTCCTAACTTCTTTTTAATAGAATCATATTAGATAACTAATGATAGAGTGAATATCTAAGGCCTACACATGTAGTGCAATGCATCTCACAAGAACACATAAATTCCTTGGTTTGACAAAATAAATGTATAAGTAACTTAACCATTACTATTGTTATTAGTAGGGTGATTATTTGACCTATAATTTTTGGCATTGTTGTTGGGGATATGCCAAAGGTTCATAAATTGTCTTTGCATCAGTTTAGGAAAAACACATGGTAGGGGGATGAAATTGGGGAGTGTTGAAAACCTCCCTATGATGGGTCTCATACGTAGTGTCATGCATTAGTTTTAGATCATATGGGATGCATGAAATGAGATAGAGATCTGAAAGGATGATTTTTTGGTATAGTAAGATCCACTCAAGATACTAAAAAAATGGTAGGAAAATTGGAAACATGAGAAATATGAGGGGATAAATCCAAATCTCAGCCAGACCATAAGAAATCCACCAAACCAGTTATATAGTAGAAATTGTTGCCTAAACAATAGAAATTGAATTTATTCCCTCTACTGTAGGGTCAATGGATATTGATGAATTAATTAGTTTCCAACTAGAACTGGGATCTCAGAAGAATCTAGTCAAGGAACCTGATAAATATAATGGATCCACTCCCTTTGAAGCCTCAATAGCATAAAGAATACCAACTCTTTAGAATCCTCTCTGCAACATGGCAAAGGAAGAAGGAGAAGGTTCCACTCAACATAATACTTTTCCTTTTGAATTCCCAATCAAATAACCTAATGGAGTAAGGTATATGAAGAACATTCCTCCTTCATATCTACCCAACTTCAATGGTATTTCTAGTGAGGAACTAGACACATTTCTCTTTGAATTCAATGTGCTTTGAAAAAGTTATGATTATTCTCCAAATCTTAGAACTTGAAGTTATTTCTGGCCACCCTAAAAAATTCAATGTTATGTCGGTTCATGGGGATTGGAGGGAATTATATCTGAACCTAGGAAGAAATGAGGTAGAAGTTTTTGACATGATATGTCAAATAATAAATTTTCAAGTTGTCCCAAATATAATATGGGACTTTGGAATATTATGTGGAGAGGTTCCAATTTAACTTGTAGTGATTGAAACAATATGTCGGGCCTAGAAACTCTAAGAGTTATCCTTTTTAAAGGAATTTGAGATGATTGTATCGATGCACTTAATTTGATGGGAGGTGGTGATGTTTCCCAGCTGCATTATGAAGAAATCTATGAACTCTACAAACAACATTCTAAGGGTAATGCAAAACATGGTAAAATCCCTCGGGATATCTCAACTAGAGTTACAAAATATGTAAGAAGTGGAGTTACCCACATTGAAATTGGAAATCTATTGGAATATTTCAAGACATATACTCTCATCTCCCTAAGTTCTTAACTGGATACACTACAAGTAAAGGATACGCATGATGAGGTGTAGCTAGAATAATAGAGTCTCCAGATTGTGTTTGGTGAGTCATTGTATGCAATGGGCTCTTTCCATTGCTCATTTTTTGTGTTTGTGCCAACCTTTCCTTTGCAATGGGAAATACTCCTTTGATTAGCATCCATGCAAACAATATGGCTTTGGTAGGAGCTATGAATTTCCATATCTTTGTCCACCACCACTAGCAGATGTCAATATGGAGTGGGTGATGTTAAATATTGCATCCAGTTTTTACATCATGTTTTCCCATTGATGGTTTTTCTCCCCATAATATGGTGTCATGTACCTTTCTTAGTTCAATTTATTTTCTGATGAGTTTTCCTATGAATGTTATCCATTGATGTTCAATGCCCAATAGTCCTAAATCCTAAGCAATGTACTAGAGATGTGACATGAAGCTTAGGCAGAGGATACAATTTGATTGAGATTGGAGATCTATTGATTTCTAAGAGAATCCATTAATTATAGGAGCATATGATATTCTGGATCTTGTCCAACGCAACTTTTTGGGCCCAACTTTGCCTTTGTGTCATCTCCTATTTTTTAGCAGAGGTAAAAATACTGATAACCTTCTAGAAATTGGATCCACCCTAGTGTTGTTTATTTTGGTTCTAGATCCAATCTTCTAAGCTCATTGGAGCTATGTCTTTATTGTAAATAAACTCTTTCCAAAGTCCATAATTTATGATGAGCTTCTAGTTTCCCTTTACAACAAGGGTTGTGGAAAAATTATTGACGTGTTTTATCCCCCAACCTTCATGGTCCTTTGGTCAAGAGATTTCTTCTCCAAATACCAATGGAAACCATCCCTCTTCTTCATTTCCATTCCAGAGGTAAGTGAAAAAAATATACCTCATTTTGAAGACAATATTCGTTGGAGGGGATGCTAGTGAAAGACAATGAATAGGGATAACGAAGAGAAAACTCCTAATAAAGATGATATGACTTGCTCATGAAATCCATTTGTGGGTCCAATGTGATATCCTTACCTTCAATTTGTCTAGTATTTAGTTCCATGCCTTAATTTTATAATTGCTTTGTTTAAGCTTAAATATTAGATAAGTCAATTTCTCATGTAACCCTTGCACGTAGAAGGACAATAGTTTATGGATCATAATCAAGTCGAATTAAGGGATACAGTTGAAGTGGATGAAGGATTTTGACTTATTGATTTTCATGCCCATGGATAGGTAAACAAATCCAATAATCCTAGCAAAATTATTGGCTTCATAGGTGTTATAACATCATTTTCCACCTCATATGCATTGATTCCCTATTGGCCTAATTCAAATACCCTTTCCCTACTTGCAAACTCAATCCCCCTTTATATATATATATATATATATATATATATGCTAAATTTTAGACGAGGTTTATGGGTTATTCTAGTTCCTAACCCCCTATTGCTTGTGGATAACTACTCTAACCACTTATTTGGAGTATAAAAAGGAACCAATGGGTAGAGGAGAAGGATCAATGATGAAAAAATAATTCTTGTGGCCATTTATTGCTAGAGTCTGTAATACCCTTATCCCATGTCTGCGAACTATGCCCTTTATATCTAGAAACCCCTATTTCCAATAGTCTTTAATCCATTTACCTTGTCAGAAAGAGACCACTTCTCTTTCTCAGACCTATTTGAGTGAATAAGTTGGAGGTTGAGTTCATATTCATTGGCTCAGGGGGAGGAACCTAAATGCTGGTTCCGGAGTAGTGTCACATTGGTTACAGGTTGTAACATTCCTTAATTTTTTTGTTAAATGCATAAATAGATCTCTTTCCCATCCAACTTTGTGTTTTAGTTTATGATGATTACATTTGAGCATTTAATTATATAGAACACTAATGGACTTGATTTTAGTTATCATATTTGAAAGTTAGTTATTTTTCAACTACCTATCTTGCAGTTGTCTTCATCCTTGTGTGTAGATGGTTGGAAGAAGTGTTGGAGAAAAAGTTTCAAGTGAGGGATCTACATCAAATGATTGGATCCATTTTTTCCCCTTCCTTCTTATCAAAAGTTAGTCATTTAGTTACAATTTTCTTGACTATCTTTTTGGGAGACAATAGGTCTTTTGGTCAATTGCTCTATTGTGGTTGTAACCCAAAACCATAGGAGTACATTCTTTGTCAAAAATGGGTGGAGTGATTCCCAAATAGGATAAGGTCATCCATAAACATGAAATGGGTGATTTGGACCCTCACTACTATTTTAATAGCCATGATATTTCTTGCTTCCCATTAAGCATGGATTAGTCTACTAAATCCTTCAATGACAAGTAAGAAAACTATAAGGGATAGAGGGTAGTCTTTTTAGAGGCCTCGAGAGTTAGCTGAGAAGAAATGGGTTGCTTGGCCATTGACGAGAAGTGAAGAGGCTAAGGATAGGTAGGATTTGATCCAAATGGAAAAGGCTAAAGAGAACCTTACTTGTATGAAAACAAATCTAATATAGATCCAACCAAATTTACCAAATAATTTGGATATGTTTATTTTCACATTGGTATTTAGAGCTAGAGTTATTAGATAATGCTCTCTCATACAAAATTTTCACGTGACTATGTTGCGATATCAATGATAATTTCTAAGGTTTCACTTTTCTTTTTCACATGTATCATCGATTGGAATTATTACCCCATCACTTCTAGGGGTAACTAGAGGATTTTTTTTTTCTTGATTGTCCACATTCCAGACATCAGATCCAATGATGTCATTCTAAACTCTCTATATCTAGTTTCCCACATATTCCTTTCATTACATACTCAACTTAGCTCAATCATATGACATGGTGCATTAAACATTGAGATATATTGTTCTGACACTTGATATTGAGTGATAATGTCAATACTTGAGGCATGAAAATAGTGATATTGAGGCATGATAATAGTGATCATGGGTTGAATTGGATAATGAATCATGATTCTTTGAATTTATACTTTTTTCCTTGTCTCACCTTGGTGGTCATCATCATATTTTAGTCAAGTGTTGTCACTCTTAGGCAAAGTATAACTTTGTAATATAGTGTGAAGTTTGAAGAGGATACTTTGTGAGATCTATCTAATGGATTTTGTGTTTACATAACTCACTTTATATGTTGTGTTTGGGTTGTGTATATTTCCCTTGATATTCATGATGCATTGGACCACATGAGCCCCTCCTCAGATGATGGATTGCACATAGCCACATACTTGGATCCTTTGGAGGATATTGAGGGGATACTAGCACAATTCCATGGAGGTCATCCCCGTCACTTGAGAGAGGTCATTCCACACTTTCAAGAGGACGTTGATCCTTTTGATGACATGGCTTCATTGAAAAGATACACTACCACATATGGGGTATGGTATTGAGGCTCTTAGTGATGGGACTTTACTTGATGATGATGATGATTTGATAGGATGTTCAACCTTTCCTAAAGGACATTGGACCTTTGCTTGAGGATGTTTCACTTGTAGAGATGATGTGGCACCTTTCCATTGATGAGAGTGCCCTTTGGTGATGGGATGTTTCACTTGGATGATGGGACGTTGCACATTTTGATGATGGAGCTCCTTGATGTGAAATTTTTGGCTTCTTGACAATGATATGACACCTTTTGATGAGACATAACACCATTTTGAGACATGAGGCACCTCTTGGAGATGAAATGTTTCACACATTCATGGAAATGTTTCAATTTTGAGCCTCTTCACACCATTTTTTGAGTGAGTTGTCCCCTTTTGAGGCCACACATGCTACACTTGTGA
The DNA here is from genome assembly GCA_010110895.2 of Picea sitchensis. NCBI lineage: Eukaryota > Viridiplantae > Streptophyta > Pinopsida > Pinales > Pinaceae > Picea > Picea sitchensis. The sequence goes on from SNQJ01S0029996.1 coordinate 237,827, forward strand.
GTTCTAGATCACTTTCATGTGGGACGATTTGATGTTTGAGCTAGTTTACTTCATCTTGGAGGCATCGTTGGGGGTGTTAGAGACATATCCACTCATGTACCATGGATTTTTTTAATGTATTGTTGCCTTATTTCTAGGGTTTATGAGAGATACAATATATATTTTATGTTTTAGAGGCTTCAGTTTTGTAAGAAGCGTGTTATATCTCTCGTACAAATAAGAGAAACACTTATTACTTTGAATCATTTCTACTTGTGGAGATATATCACTACCTGTTTACCTCTACTTGTTCTCCCTTATGAAGAATGTTATGGATGGTTAGTTAGAGTGATATTTTTGGAGGAATGATTGTCGATTCTCTACTACTACTTGGATGATCATTGTGCTAGGGTTTTGGTGGATGAAATATTTATTAAGTGGTCTACTTTTATCTTGTTCTTATGTTTATAAATGCATTTAAGTGAAATGTTTTTTCTCTAGTGTTTGCTAAGCATTTGCTTGGATTATTCTTGAACAAACCCTTCTTGTCAAAACCCTTGGAAGGTAACTAGTGGAGGACCTTCCCTTGATTTATCCTTTATTATTTTAGGAGGATCTACTAGAGTTAGTAGTAGACAACCTCTAGGTATCATCGTAAAAAATCCACACATTTCTCTCGAAAGGGATCCTTAATTGACCCATATGCCCAAAAAAATGGTAGGCACTAGCATTTTTCTCCCAATAGTCAATCATTAAACCCAAAAATTACTCTATTTTGTTGTTTCAAGGTTAAATTTATGGTTTTATTGCAACAAATTTTAATTTCTATCTGTAAAGACTAAGATGTTTTGGGTATTTAGGCATATTGTTGACCTAATATACATTGCTGAAAATCCTAAGTTGTATTTCTAAAGTATTATAACAACCATTTAGGGTAAAAACGTCTAGATTTTTAGGGCTATTTATTCTTCTTTAATATTCTGAATTTGTTTGTAATTGAAACCCTAATTTAGTTCATTGTTTAGCCCTATTTATATATTGAATGATTGCATGTTAAAGGGATATATTTTGTTGTTGTAATAAATTACTTTCCTGTTGTAATTTTATTTTTGTTTTAACAGTTTAAAAAAAACCCTAGACTTTTTATTCTTTCATAATGTTTGGAGATCCTTTTGAGCCTATACTTGAATTGGAAAACCCATCAAATTGAACTAGATCCTCTTTTCTTTATATCTCAAATTTGTCTTGTCACACCAACTCATTAATACTTTGTTCGTCCTTTTCATTGGTGGTAGTTTGAGTAGTCACCCCAAGGGGCCCTAGACTTCATTGTGTCTTTCCTAGGGATTCTTGAAGGCTACTAGGGAAGCCTCCCTTGTGTTGGATACTCTTCCTTCACAAAAAATAAGGAATCCATTGCCTAGGTGATAGTGGTAACATCTTACATATTCCACTAGTATTGTGCCTTATGAAGGATTTGCACTTTGTGCTAGATTGTGTGGTAATAGGCATGATGGAAATGCACCTTACATGTATTTTAGATAGAGCTAAACTTATCAGCTACACTTGGTCGTACCAAAATTTGAGAAGATTGTGTCGCTAAAGCAATAATAACTTTTACGGATTTGGAAGTGATGTTGGAAGAAATATTCTATCTTCTTCAATGGCCGCATGCATCTACTTATTTTACCAACTCCGTAATTAATGAACTAGAAACTAAAAATCATAGATAGTCAAATTCTCTAAGAAATTGAGGTCACTACATATCTGAGTATTTATCTTGATCATTTGGAACAAACATTCATGAATTCCCCTTGAATTTAACAGGGCATGTTTTCGCATTGTTCACGGTTTGTAAGACCCTAGGTTTGAGATATCTTTGACCAACAAAGCCCACCAGACACCATCCCTTTCAGCATCACCTGCTTGCAGAGATGAAGTCTCACCTGAGGTATCTATTGGGACTGCAGGAACCGCGTTTCTGCAGTAGTGAGAGAATGAGGCGATTATTTTGTTCATTCTTAATTATCTGTTATGTGCACGTTATTTTGTATTTTATATTATTCTATTACTTAGTGTATCTTAGGTTCATATTGCCATTATATTCCATATTACTGCATAAACTTATTACTATAACAATCATACTATTGCACCATGAATACACAAAAGATAAATCTACTCTAACATGCATCCAACAAATTCCATAAACAATCACACAAAATATAGTGAACACAAGATTTAACGTGGTTCACCCAACTCTAGGCTATGTCCAAAATGGATGGATTCTTTATTATGCATTTAGTAATTGCCTCAAAATTGCACACCACGCTTACAAATATATGTCATAGTTATGTTTCTCTTCTCCTAGCCTAGTCGTTCTATAGTTCAAGCCTCTCTCTCTACATCATCTCTTACATTCAAACATCAATTCCTATCTTCAATAGACCCAGGACAGAACGATACAATACTTAGCAAAGAACTCAACCCTCAGGAACAACCCAAGAGGACACCCTATTCTCCCAACCCATTATATATTTATACATACAATCTAGGGCTTAAAACTGTACTTGGTTCCTTCCCGAAACCCTATTACAATGCATGACTACTTCTAGTTAATTGGATGTTCGACTGATTTTATTTGTTTTTTCGTCTGCATGCTTCTTTTCTTATGTTCTTCCTACTTTTGCACGTCCTTCCATCTTTATCATGTCGGGTTGTCATCCTTCCTTTTCACTTGCTTTGTTATCCTGCTTTATTCCCTTCTTTCTGCGCGCTATACTTCTAGATGCACCTCTGCTACTCATTATCCTCTCGGATGCACCCCAAATGTGCACTCCCTAATCTTCTTTCTTCCTTTGCGCACCTTTTTTGTGAACTTCTTATATACTTAGGATCTTTACAAAATTGTATCCTAAAAATTGCTTGTCCAACATGCCCCCAACACTCACCTATGGCTCGTCCCGAGCCACTGTTGAGTCTCCATTTTGACACTTATAATTCCCTACATTACCCCCTATCTGAATCTATTTTACCTATGCCATGTGTGTCTAATTGATTGTTTCTTCCATAAATACACTTGATTACCTTGTTCATGTGCATAAGGGGCAAACTATGATTAAGGCGTGATTTGTTTAGTTTTATTGAACTAATTTGATTAAAATGGTTGATTTTGTATGATCCTAATCACTTTGAATCTTAAGCAGCATGATCCGGTACCCAGTCTATTCTGGTACCAAGGCTCCACCTATTCCGGTACCAGCCTGTGCTAATCCGGTACTAGACATAATTCGGAATTTTTTAATGTTTATAGAAGAAAATATGGCTCATGGGTTTTGTCTAGAGTGATGTTTTCATGTGGGCATGTGAGTCAGAATTACCTAGCTCGCACGTGTGGACCTCCAGCTCAGGGGGAATGATTCTGCCAAAATTAGCAAAAAAACTCAAACTGCCAACTTGCACCTCGATTTCCGTACATATGGTATCAGATCTAGAAATTATAATACATGGGTTTTGTCCAGAATATGGCAAATTGAGTAAAAAATGGGCAATTTTTCAAAATTAGAATTTTTTTGGGAGATATGGGTGGGGGACTAACTCGAATCTGCCCAAATTGTTAAAAAAACACAGATTTTTGGGATTTATCCTAAAATTGTAAAAAATGTTTTCTTAGTTTGGGGATTCGATTTCATCCATTCCTCCATGGATTTTATGTATAAATAAGACCTCATAGGCATGAGTAGGGAAGAATTATTATGATGTAAGATTGGTTCTTGAAGAAAGAGGAATTAGTATGCTGCAAATTGGATTTCTGAACCAACTCTTTTTGTAAATTTATTTGTTGAAGATCAATGGAAGTTTGAATTCAAGGATCTTGTGTGTCTCTTAGCATTTATCATCTTCTGATCTAAAAGCTTCCATGTTGGCATCAGCAAGGGCCCACCGATCCAGCTTGGTAAGCTCATTGTAAATTATTAGCATAGATTTCTATTTCATGTACTTATTGTTTTGATTTCATTGTTAGAATTGATTGCAAAGAGTGGCAGTACAGGAATAGTGGGAGTCCATCATTCGCATTACATAAGCCATTAAATGGAACATCTCATTAAAAATTACGTTTCCTGTGTAGAAATGAAGTAGTTTCTAGAATTGCAAGATTGCAAGATTGTATTAAATTTATGTTTGGGATGCATCAATTGATTTTGAAGTGTGTGCAGAATTAGATAAGAGTTTCTTGCAAGTTTGAAGTGAGTTGTTACAGGAAATGAGATCAGACTTCATCTCTCACCTTCATGCACCATTTAATGAAGCCTCTCAATTATATTGACTATTTTTTGTACTACACATGTTTGATTTGAGTAAATAGAGTTATGATTGCTTTTTGTTTAAAAGTGAGTTGTTGATTATCGTTTTCAATTGCTACAGGGAACACGATCTGATTTCATCTCTTCTTTTCAAGAGCCTATAATAAATAGATCTGTTATGTGAGCAAGAGCCTTTTGAATTCAGTGTTTGCTTGAGCATTTTACTATGAGCTTTATCTTTTGATATTGTTGAAGTGTGCCCAGATTTGGTTGTTAGTTGGTGTTAAGGATACTAGCTACAAATAACAGATTCAAAGTCCATATTTCCACTTCATGAGCTTGTAAATGGACAAGTTATTATCTGAGCAAGATATTTTGGATGCATGATTGTTAAGATTTTGTTTGCAAGTTTTTCTTTCTGAATTTTGAAATGAGTGGAGAATTTTATTTGAAAAGTGTGAAAAAGAGTGTTATGTCATTAATTGTTTCTTGATTGAGCTATACTCATAAGACATAGGAACCTATCTATTATCGGCACATATAGTGCATCAACTCTACTGATTACGAATCTCAGTTGATAATTTATGTTTGGTAATATATTATGCAAATAATTGCACCAACATCCACTCAGGCATGTTGCATGTTCTTACATGCCTTAATGAAATTTTGGAAGGCTACCTTTGCTACCTCCACTTCCTTCATGATTTTTTCCTCTGTTTCTGTGATCTCTTCGGCCCCTTGTGCAATCAAGGTTGTTATCTTTTGTTCTTCTTCATAGGCTGCTTTCTTTACCTTTCTCTCTATAGTGGCTAGTTCATCGATTGCCCTTAGTGATTCTTCCTGCATTGGTATGAGGCATTGTTGACGAACCTTTTGTTGATCCCTCATCTTTTCCACTTCCAAGTATGACTGCCTTTTTGCCAAAATTGTTGTCATATGCTCCACTGGTGGAAGTATAGTGGTCCTCTCTGAAGCTTGTTGTGCCTTTTCTTGTGCTTCTCCTAACTTGTCCTCTACAACATTAATCTATGGATCCTCGACTAAGTCGGTCCAGATATGTGCGCTCTCCTCACAGAGTTTGGTGCACTCTTCTTGTATCTTCTTAATGTTAGAAACTGTTGTAATTTCCATTCTCTCACTTCCTTCTCTGACTTCTAGTGGCATGCCTAGCGCACTACACAATTGTAGATATTCTATCTGCGATATGAATCCCTTGATGACTTTGCCGATCTTCAACACTTGTTATACCATAGTAGCTTCTACTACTATGAGGACTTATGGAATTACCTCTTATATTTTCTGGACAATTTCTTGTCCTTTCTGCGCTATAGTTTCAACTTCGTCCTTTTCCTTCAGGGATTTATTCACCCTTTCCTCAACCTTGGTTTTTTCTTTCATTACCTCCACCACTCGACCTTAAACTTCCTTATTTTTTTGGAGCGCAACATCATACTGTTGCTATAATTGGGCTCTTTCCTCCATCATTTTTATCATCTCATGTCGTGTTTCATCTCCTTGACTCTTAATCTCTTGCAATAAGCCTATCTAAAAGTATTGTAGTCATTGTATCGACATACTCAATACAACTATGTTCATGTGTCCTAGCGCATTCACCTGTTCTTTTAATTCAGACATTGGAAATTCCAGTGCGTTCGTCTCAATATGGAGTGTTAAATTCCCAAGTGCTAATTGGGTTAAGACCAGATGCACACACTATGATTCCTTTCCTTGGATTATAGACAACCCTCCCTTAATTATTCTCTCTTTTTCTAGACTAGCAGTTGCTAAGAGTTGCTAGAGTGTTGCCAACTGATCCTACACTCTCTGTTGCTACTCTTCTTGCTTCCTGGTTGCTTCCTCCATGAATTCTTCCACCACATCTTATACTTGGTATCCTATGCACTCAATATCATCATTGGTCAAAGTATATACTAGGGTTTCTCTATGCGCTTTAGTCTGATTGCGCGCCCCTCCTGTCGATTCTTTCCCCTTGTCCTTCTGTTTTTCACTTATTGTTTGAATTGTCTGCTACTCTTCTATTGTGGATGGGTTAGGCATATCTCCTGCACCGATGTTTGGATCATTCCTCTACTGGTCAAATGGTTCCTCATCACTCTTATCCTGCTCTTCTTCCTCTTCCGTGTGCTTCATTTTCTTTGTTGGGACTTTCCACTCCTCTTCCCAGTCATTCACAATTAGGCATACATATTCCGGACAACCCTTAATATTCAGGTAATTGACATGCTAGTACGTAATTATTCAATCATCTTAGGAAGAGACTGGAAAGCTTTGACAAGTGGATATCTCTCACTCGACGAGACACACTTATTCGTTCCTCGAAATGGGATGAACATCATAGTCCTAAGGGAGGGGGTAATTTCAATGTATAAAGAAAGTATTCCACAACCTAATGTAAATTATGTCGAGGAGGACCTAGGAGTGTATTCCATCTTTGCAGATGAGGATAACACTACCCTGGAACAAATTGACTTGGAGGATGGGATGTAGCATATGTAGTTTGATGGTTCATGCTCCAACAAAGGTAATGGAGTTGGCATTATCCTGTACTCACCTATAGGTAAAATTCACAACTTTTCCTATGGTTTAGAGTTTGCTTGCACAAACAACGTCACCTAATTTGAAGCATTATTGCTAGGCATTGAAAATGCCTATAATTTAGATTGTGGCCACCTTACAGTTTTTGGGGACTCTGAACTTGTTGTAAAACTTGTACGTAAAATATATTTTCCTAGAAACAAGTTGATGAAACGTTACACCCAAAATGTTTTGGCGCTTATCTCGAACTTATTATCATTTAACATCATGCATGTTAAAAGGGAACTAAATTCAATGGCTGATAGGTTAGTTGTTTTTGCAGCCTCTCCTACTCGACAACTTCTGCCACAAAGACTTGATTGTACTTTTCAGTCCTTATATCATCTTCATATCTCTGACAATATAGAGTCATGGAAGGTCTTCCCTAGTGATGAAAGAATCTGTGCTTTCATACAAAATGAACCATATAAGCCTAAGGAGATTATATCCATGGAAAACAACAAAATTATGAAGCGTCTGACTCCTCTAGAAAGTTCATTTTCATCGAGTGATGTAGGCAACAAAGAAACACATAAAGAAGAGGAGTCAAAAAGGAAATTGGGTGAAACCATTTCCTTGAACATTGGGACACCCAATTCCCTAAATAATATTAAGATAGGTGCCCAATGTATTGATGAAGAAAAGTTGAAATTCACTGAGTTACTTCATGAATTTCAAGATGTTTTTGGTTGGTCCTATGAGGATCTTCATGGTTTTTATCCTACTCTTATACAACATGCCATTCCTATCAAGGAAGGCATAAAACCAGTTAGGAAAAAACAAAGACCCATTAACCCCGCACTTGAAGTGACTATTAGGAAGGAGTTGGAAAAACTTTTGAAGGATGGGATAATTTTCCCTGTTAAGTATTCCGAGTGGTTTTCCAATTTGGTTCCCATTCGGAAGACAACTGGTTAGATCCGACTATGCGTTGATTTACGTGCATTAAACAGAGCGAGCATAACAGACCATTTTCCTCTCCCTGATATGGAAATGATTTTGCTGCAAGTTGCAAGGTCACAGATGATGTCCTCACTTGACGATTTTTCTGGTTATAATCAGATCAAGGTAAAAAGGACAAATAAATACAAAACCATTTTTATTACACGTTGGAGCACATTTTCTCATGAGCGCATGCCTTTTGTCTTATCTAATGTAGGTCCACTTTCCAAAGAGCTATGTAGATAGATTTCGATGATTTGATCAGTAAGATTATTCAGATTTATCTTGATGACTTGACTGTGTATTCAAAGAACTGATTGGATCATTTTGGTCATATTAGAAAGGTTCTTATGCGATGTAGGAAATTCAACATTTATTTAAATCCTTCTAAGTCTATTTTCGGCGCTACTAAGGGCAAGCTCCTTGGGCATATTGTCTATGATTCAGGAATAAGCATAGATCCTGAAAGTATTGTTTCTATTCTAAACCTTCTTGCCCCTACTTCCAAAAGGAGGTTCAAGCCTTTATGGGCATTATCAACTTTGTCTATAGGTTTGTTCCTAATTTTCCTACAATGGTCAAACCAATTCACAATATTCTCAAGAAATATCGATCATTTTCTTGGACTGATGACGTCGATAATGCTTTCGTAAGGATTAAGAAGGCAATCAGTTCCGCACCAGTTTTGGTGAAGGCGGATTTTGAGAAAGAGTTTATAATATACACTAATTCCCCAGAGGAAGCAGTCTTTGCTATCCTCATACAATGTGATGACCAAAGTAACGAAAAACCAGTAGCTTACATGATTCAAAGCTTATCAGATGATGAATTCAAATATTCTTATATTGAAAAACATGCATTCTCTCTTGTTAAAGCTGTGGAGAAATTTCGCCACTTTATCTTAGGAAAGCACACACTGGTAAAAGTCTCGTTACCTGCTGTCAAGTTTTTTCTCTCACAAACTTATCTTTCAGAGAAGCTTGTGCATTTTCTTGCCAAGATACACGAGCATGATTTAACCATCATGACTTCAAAAACCATTAAGGGGCGTGACTTATCCCTTCACTTGGCTATCCATGCTGAATCAAGTGAAGAAATCGATGAACAAGATAACCGACTGTCAACACTATTTTACATTGATAGTCAAATCCTTCCTGTAGTTGAACATCCCAGGTATAAATATTTGTTGTATTACTTGCAAAATCAGAGATTCCAAGATAACTTAGATACTCATCAACAGAGAAGGCTCCGTCTCGAATCTTCCAGATATGTCATTTTAGGAGACTTCTTGTTTAGGAGATTTGTCGATGGTATATTACTTCGTTGTGTAAATAATGAGGAAGAACATAAATTGTTACAAGAAACCCATGGATCTTCAGATTCTTTCATTCATGTCGATGGCCACTTTTATGCTAAAACTACTTCTTTTAAAATCATCAGAAAAAGGGTATTATTGGCCTTCATTTTTTAGAGATTCTTATAACTTTTCAAGATCTTGTGAAAATTTCCAGAGGTTCGTTGGAAAAGAACATCTTTCTGCCATGCCTTTACAACATGTCCTCCCTGACTTTCCTTTTTCAAAATGGGGACTGGACTTTATCGGTCCTATTATTCCTCCATCTTCAGCAGGGCAAGTTTTCATCTTGACAACCACAAATTATTTTACAAAATGGACCGAAGCTGTCCCACTTAAGCATTCACAGGATGAACATGTTATTTCTTTCCTTGAAACTAATATTTTCTCCAAATTTGGCCTTCCTTTAGATATTATTACAGACAACGGTCCCACTTTTATTTCTGCTTAGCTGACTCAGTTTCTAGCTAAACTTGGAGTTAAATTTTTTACCTCATCAGCTTATTACCCTCAAGGAAATGGGCAAGCCGAGTCTACTAAAACCAATCTGGTTAGAATTATCAAGAGGCTCATTGAATATAAGACTCATCAATGGCACACCCTCCTCAATTACTCCCTTTGGGCAGATCGCACTACCACCAAGGTGAGCATAGGTTGCACTCCCTTTCAACTTGTTTATGGCCAAGAAGCTAGCTTGCCTACCGAGCTGGAACTTTCTTCTTTAAGGCTGATGCTATAGATTGAAGAATTACATTCTTCTAATATATCTCAAAGGATAAATGCACTATTGTATTTAGAGGAACAAAGGGCGTTTGTCTTGGAGAACATAAAGAAAAGACAACAAACCGTGAATAAGTATTTCAATAAAAGCGCAAAAGTTGTCATATTTAAGGTAAATGAGAAAGTCTTGCTTTGGGATTCAACTAACGTTGATAGAGGAAGGCCTTCAAAGTTTCAAAAGTTATGGATGGGTCCTTTTAAAATCTCTTTTGTCCTGGGCTCAAATTCTTATCTTCTAAAGGACTTGGAAGCACAATTTTTTTCCTATAGCACCAACGGTTCCCACTTGAAACACTATGTGGAACGAGTTTGAAAATTTAAATGTTGTATGAAATTACTTTTGTATTATAGTTTTTGTTTCACTGCTTTGATTTTGCTTTGTTGTTTTAATTCTTTTATTAATTTCTTTTCTTTTCAGAAATAAAATTATGCATCAGTTTTTCCACAACGATGTTATTCTGCAAGTATTGTTAATCAATAACAATCAGGTTACACACTTGTCATGATGTCCCTCCTTGAATACATCATTGAAATTGTTATCTGCTTCTCGTACTACTGTTAGATAAGATAATTGATTTTTCATCCCTATTTTTTGCTTCCCTTTTCTTCCCTCCACCCTGAGATTCAAAAAGAACACACCAGAATTTTTTCTCCTTAAAGCAAAGAACACTTTTACATAGATTAATCGAATTTTATGCTTACAAAAATAAGCCCCTCATACGTAACACTTTCCATGAGTTATTCCCAAAATCCCAAATCATTTTTTCCCTTAAACCACCTCACTTCCCTTGTTGCATAATCATTCTGATATATAATTCCTTGATCTAATGTTCACTTGGTCTGTGAAACTAGACATTCTGAGTTCTTAATCTATTGGAAACATATTTCCCTGTGGATTCACCAGTTTGTTTACGCTTAAAAACACAACGATGAATACTATGCCCACAAATGATTTCCAAGCTCTATCAATTATTTATATTAATAATAAACTAGTAGGTGGGACCCCCTTGTAGACTTGTGGCGCTATGATGGATATGATGCGCTTATATTTATTTTTTTATTGTGATGGTACCAACACAGTCTTCTAAAGTTCAATGTTTCAAATCATGGTTTAGAATTTTATGGTGACATGAGATGGTTGGTTGATTGATGCATGGCACTGGATGGTTTTGATGACCACTCTGAGATTATGTTAAGGCTTCCCTATGGATGAAAGGATTATTATAAGTTTTGTTTTGATATTGCAATTAAATATGGAATTAATTGGTTTACATATGATCTTGATAAGGGATGATATGGGAGCTATTTTGAATTAAGGAACTATACCCAAAATCTAAGGTTATGTACTATTGTGACAAAGGACGAGTGCACAGGCCCTTGCTACTATATTTATGCGCCTTGTTGTATGTTTTATGTGGATGTCGATGGGGTAACGCTATAGAACATTGTTATTTTTAAAAAGGTTTGTCATTACCAAGGGTGGCACACTATGAAAATGGGATATGGAAATGATTATATGGTTGATTAAATGCTTAGTATTATAGTGAATCAGTTGGCTCGTACATTGAATTGAATGAGGTTGGAGGGAGAAGCGACGTGCATTTACTGCATGTCACACAAACACTCCTCGAGACCGTCACCCTAGTCATTCTTGCATTTTGTTTTTTGGCTCTAGTGGTGGTTGATGCTCCGCATTGTTCGGTCGTAAAGGAGGCATACAATCTAGCTTCTTCCTTGCGTGGGCTTTTCCAGGTATTGGTTCCTTACTCTTCCATCCATGATGGTTACTCTTCCCTTCGAATCAATTTTTGGCTCAGGATTGTTCACGGTCTATGTGTTTCTTAAGTTGTTATTGGATATTTGAACTGTGTATTGGTGTTGTGTCTGTGGTTTCTTCTAGTGATTATTCTAGACTGTTGGCATTTAAAAAAAAAAGGAATGGTTATGCTCTCCTTGTTGTGTGTAATCTTTGCATGGGTTTATTGATAAAATGACAGTGGAGCATGCTCAGTCGGATTGGGTTTTGGGTCTAGTTTCTCTGTGGAAATTGATTATTTTCCAAGATCTGAGCCTTGCGCATGAATATTACAACCAGTCTCTGTGTTTAATATTTTCCACTCCATTTTCGTCTCCGTAGTTGATATTTTTCGATCCTCTAGGTTGCAATGTGAATTGTTGAAAGTTGAAGTGTTTCTTGCCTTGACTTGGAAAAACCCCAAGTTGTTAGCTATCATAGTGTCTCCCTCACTGAAACTATTGTCTGGAAATCATTTCACGGTTAGGTTTAACATCACCCAGAAGTTAAATGGAATCATTATACATGTTTTTGGTTGGGCACGAGTTTGTGCTTGGACACTCATTTTACAGTGTTGTTAAGAGATTTATTTCTTTTCATTTCCTGTTGGAGGTGGTTGAATGTCATTTTGGTAACTCTCACAGTCGATATTATGGTTACTTGTTATATGTCTGTGGTAAATTTTGAAAGGCACGAGCTGTCTGCATTTTCAGAGACTTATTCCTTTGATTGAGCCATCTGTTCTTACTCTCCATTTGTTGTGTTTAAACCCTAAATACGATCTTGATATCGTTTTAATCCAGTCAAGGGTAAATAGGCATTGTGTGTGCTTAGTTGATCGGGCATTATTTAGTTATGTTCCTCGTTGAGAAATTTTAAAAGAAGTTTGTACATGCTAATTTATGTGAAGATTGGGCTCAAGAGTTGCATGTTATTTAATTCGAATGTTATTCGAATCAATCCTTATGTTGATTATATTTAAAAGAGACCAGTGTGAGAATGGATTGGGGCCGGATTAAGAGTTTTAATGCCCAATTTGATTGTGTCAAACAATGTTTGAATAATGGAAAAATGGTGGTAAATATTGTGCATATTCTTATTGATTTTAAAGAATAAATATTGGATATAAATGGCTGGAATCACTGTGCATATTCTATTGGTTTAAAAAAAAAAGATTTAGCATTGGAGTATGAATGGTTGTGGCTCAAAGGGTTATTATGTTTATCATATAAATGACCATGTTGTTTGTTAGGGATGCTATATAAATTTTATCTGGGTGCGAAGGTTACTGTAATTGAGTATTTTTGGGCATATGAGTTATTTTTTGGAAGCCAACAAGCAATTTGTAACAAAAGTAACAGTTTAGATGGTGGTTTTGAAAAGTGAATACTGATTGAATTGTGGAGGTCTGAACAAATATATGTTTGATTTTTTGATTTGATTTTTTTTTATATGAAAAGTGTCCATAATATGTCCCTGTAATGCTACCATTTTTCGCTCATTATATTCCCCTCATAATCCCAATTTCATTTATGACATCCATGTTCTGTAAATAAATTAAGTCTTTGTAATAACAAAAAAAGAGATAACACAACAATGGTTTGCAACCTCAGAACATCCCTGGAATTCATGTTCCAGCCTCAGAACATCCCTGGAATTCATCTTCCTCCTTATATGTTCTTGCAACCAGAAGTCCCTGCAAATGATGGATGGAAAGAGCTTGTCAAACCGGCTGTCTCTCACCATCATGGCTGGCCCAATTTTTCATTACCTTCACCACCACCTGTCAATCCTAATGTTCATATTTCCCATGTTGATTCACTTGTTCAATCTTCACATGCAAGTAAAAGACTTAAAACTGATATTCCCCTTGTGCAAGATAAAGGCAAAGTTATTTCCTCCCCTTCCTCTCCCTCAAATGATTCCTCAAAATCTATGTCCTCCCGCATGCATTTGAAGGATGATTGTTCCCATGTAAGCAATGAAATACAACCTCAAGGTTCAAATCAACCACGGGCTACTTTCAGGAAATCAAACGGGGACAACAGTGATAAAAGAAAGATTGCTTCTCAAAGTGGAAAGTATGGATTTTAGTTATGTGTTTTTATGATTTGAGTTGATAAAGACAGTGTTGATGGTCTGCAAAAAGTTTGGACAACAAGATCTTTTTGGATAATGTGGATAATGTGGCTATTTATATATTTTTGGACATAATTTAAATTTCTGATATTTAAATATTCAATTTCGAAGGTATCCAAGGGAGTTACAAGGGTGGCATGTGTTGAAATGATTATCCATTTGTGTTATAATTTATAATTTGAAAAGAAGAAAAGACGAGAGTCACAAGGGGTCCCACCTACCTAGTTATTGTTAATTAAAAACCCTTAACTATTATTATTATTATTATTATTTCTCCTAAACTAAATTAGTTAAGTCAAACTGACTTAACTAAAGAAAGTAGTTGAACTACTTCAACTTATTTGGAAGGAATAAAATCTAAATGAGAAGAAGAAAAAAAGGGAGGATAGAAGGAGAAAGCAAGACTAAGGTTTTCTCTTTTGATTTCATGAGATAGTTTCAGTTTTCATTCATTCTTGAGTTTATTCAAAGCCTATTTCTCTTTTTGACAACAGGGTGCTATTGTAGACATCAAGGTTCAAAACTGAACCAAATCATTAAGATGTTTGATTTAGAGGTGTTGATCCATAATTGATAGTCTGTGTATTCTTTTTTGTTTGTGGATTAAATTTCATAGCTAATAAAGGATATATTGCAAAGTCGAATTGGCAGTAGTCTGTGGCAAGATGATCCAGATTATAAATTTTAGTTTTTACTTCTTGTAAGAGTCCTTTTGTATGGTGTTCATTGGGGATATCTAAATTATACTTTGGTCCATGCCCTCGCAGGGGTTTTGTAAAGAGAAAAATACTTTTGATATCTCAGAATGGAATAAATCAAATTGTTATTCTGTCTCATTTGTGTGTATTTATGACTTGGTTACTTTTGCTTTTTGATCTCCATATTTGATTTCTGTAATTTGTATACATTCCAGAAATTAAAATATTTTTTTATTTTATTTTGCAACATTCTTTTCATTAATAAATCAACCTAAACCCTTGTAATTAATTCTTGTGGATTGGGAAAAAATATTTTGAGGCTATAAAGCACAGGGTGATATTCCCGACTATCTTTTCCTAGCCAGGAAAATTTTGAAAATGATTGAGTAAGGTAATTCATACCTTTTCTTCAACATTTATTTGACGACCATACTGGGGAAATCTTCCATATCTCCCTGGTTGATTGTGTTCACATTATCATTGAATATTTTTATATTTCTACTTTTGATTCTTTGACTGTTTTCTTTTCTTCATGACAGTACCTGTTACAAGGCAACCCTATATTGAGTCTGGTCTTAAAGACCAAACCAACATTACTTTAAATTTATTCAATACCATATTAGAAACCATTAACACCCGGGTTGAGATTGAATGCTCGTGGGCAGTAATTAAACAAGACATAAGTGTTCAGGAACATTGGGTGACCAGGTAAAGGCAACCTAGGAATCAATTGTAGCTTTATTTTTCCTAAAGTTGTGATCCTCTTTTCATGTTCTTAAACCTTCACATCTCTAGGAGAAGAAGAGGTTTATCTCCTTAAATCACCCCTATCGTTGAAATAGGATGAAGAAACGTTGGTTTTTCAACCCAACGAGGTACTCTAAGAAAAACTTTGTTTGATTCATCTAGTTCGTCTTTCTCTCTCTTACCCATCATTAAAGAAATGGCATCTGTGGGTGGCTCTGGTGGCACTGGAGGTGTTTCTTCATCTCAACCTTCAACCTCGTCAGTGATTGGTAGCTTGTATAGCCATCAAGTCCCTGTCCAATCTACTACCAATCCCACCAAGGTCATAAAGTTGTATGGAATTTTCCAATTCGAAGAAGATGCTACTACTAACTCGTGGCATGTATCCTCCCCTTTAAATCTAGCACCTTCCACTCGATCATTACCAAAATTTAAAGAGCATCTCCCTAGGTTTTTAGGAAATAACACAGACACTACAAAGGAACACTTGGTGGAATTCTCTAATGCCTGTCACAATATAGGAGCTAATGACAATGATACTTGTATGCGCTTATTTTCTAACTCCCTTGAAGGGAAAACAACGAAAAATTTCTTTGATCTCCCTCCCAAGATTCTTTCCACTTGGGAAGAGTTAGTTTATTGGTTCAAATCTACTTATGGGTAGTCTAAAATCCCAACTGAAAAATTACATGAATACAATAACATTGCGTACAAAGACGGTGAGACTATCAAGTCTTTCAACTTACGTTTCACCAAGTTATATGACCAAATTCCCGAACTTATTCACCCCCAAAACCAAGCCACTTTTATGCATTACTATAATGATCTACCTTCCCCTTATTGTCATAGGCTTGAAGAAAAATCTATTGACAATCTCGGTTTCGCTCTGCATACTTGTCTAGAGTATGAAGAATAAATTGAAAGAACAAGTCTTCCCAAAGGAGACTCAATTAAACAAACAGGCATGTCCACCCTCTTACAACTTGTACAAGATATGAATAACCGAATGATAGTGTATGAGCGAAAAGATAATGTCCCTTCTCTTACTCCTGGGGCCTTGTCTTCTTCTTCACCACCTTTTAGGAATCTCAATGAAAACAAATTTCAGCCCAAATCCATCATGCCTCGCAGTTTGTGTAACTTTTGCGAGGAACTTCATGAGGAAAGTACTTGTGAGGTAAAGAAGAGTGTTAGAGATAAAATATTTGGAAAACGGCCTGGAACTACCATTGTTGTTCTAGATTTCGCAGAACCAGAGGATCTCATGATCATAAACACTAGGAATAAATCCTATGCTTTAAAAGGAAAATATGATCCCCCTCATACTTCTTCTATCCCAAGCTCATCTTCACCAGCTGCTACTGTACAAGCTACTAAAACTCCTCACAGCCAAGGAGTCCCTTCCCATATTCCCTCTTCCAAATACAACATTCTCAACCAATTGGATAATATCAAGGCCGACGCTACTCTTTTGGACATGGTTGTCGTCCCTGAGCAACAAAAGCATCTAAAAACTTTTATGGAAGGAAAAGTTTCAACCATAGACAATCTCTCTAAAGAGGTAAAAGAAGAGGATTCTAGTGTAAATAAATTAGGTGTAAATAGATTTAGACACCCTGTAAAAAAATCCCTCATTTTTCATTTATGTAAAGATTATGGACAAAATAGCCCATTGTTACCTAATTGACGGTGGTTCGGACCCAAGCGTGATGTTGAAAATTATTATGGAAGAGATAGGATTGTATTGTACAAATGAAAATGTCAGAAGCATGCTCTCTTATAATAGTTTACAACAATCGACCATAGGTGAAATCAAAGATGTGACTTTGGTTCTATGTGCACATCCTGAAATAAGGACAACCCTTAATATTCAGGTAATTGACATGCCAGTACGTAATTATTCAATCACCTTAGGAAGAGACTGGAAAGCTTTGACAAGTGGATATATCTCACTTGACGTGACACACTTATTCGTTCCTTGGAATGGGAAGAACATCATAGTCCTAAGGGAGGGAATAATTTCACCGTATGTAGAAAGTATTCCATAACCTAATGTAAATTATGTCGAGGAGGACCTAGGAGTGTATTCCATCTTTGCAGATGAGGATAACACTACCCTGGAACAAATTGACTTGGAGGATTGGATGTGGCATATGCAGTTTGATGGTTCATGCTCCAACAAAGGTAATGGAGATGTCATTATCCTGTACTCACCTGTAGGTAAAATTCACAACTTTTCCTATAGGTTAGAGTTTGCTTGCACAAACAACGTCACCAAATTTGAAGCATTATTGCTAGGCATTGAAAATGCCTATAATTTAGATTGTGGTCACCTTACAGTTTTTGGGGACTCTGAACTTGTTGCAAACCTTGTACGCAAAATATATTTTCCTAGCAACAAGTTGATGAAACGTTATACCCAAACTATTTTGGCGCTTATCCCAAACTTATTATCATTTAACATCACTCACGTTAAAAGGGAACTAAATTCAATGGCATTAAACAAAGCGCTTATGCGTTGATTTCCACACATTAAGTAGAGCGAGCATAAAATACCATTTTCCTCTCCCTAATATGGGAATGATTTTGCAGCAAGTTGCAAGGTCACATATGATGTCCTTACTTGACGATTTTTCTGGTTATAATCAGATCAAGGTAAAAAGGACAGATAAATACAAAACCACTTTTATTACATGTTGGAGCACATTTTCCCATGAGCGCATGCCTTTTGGCTTATCTCATGCATGTCCACTATCCAAAGAGCGATGCAGATAACTTTTGATGATTTGATCGGTAAGATTATTCAGATTTATCTTGATGACTTGACTGTATATTCAAAGAACCGATTGGATCATTTTGGTCATATTAGAAAGGTTCTCATGCGATGCAGGAAATTCAACATTTCTTTAAATCCTTCTAAGTCTATTTTCAGTGTTACTAAGGGAAAGCTCCTTGGGCATATTGTCTCTGATTCAGGAATACGTAGAGATCCTGAAAGTATTGTTGCTATTCTAAACCTTCTTGCCCCTACTTCCAAAAAGGAGGTTCAAGCCTTTATGGGAATTATCAACTTTGTCAGTAGGTTTGTTCCTGATTTTGTTGCAATGGTCAAACCAATTCACAATATACTCAAGAAAGATCGCTCCTTTTCTTGGATTGATGACATCGATAATGCTTTCATAAGGATTAAGAAGGCAATCAGTTCCGTACCGGTTTTGGTGAAGCCAGATTTTGAGAAAGAGTTTATGATATACACTAATTCAACAAAGGAAGCAGTCTTTTCTATCTTCGTACAATGTGATGACCAGAGTAACGGAAAATTAGTATCTTACATGAGTCAAAGATTATCAGACGATGAATTCAAATATTCTTATATTTAAAAACATGCTTTCGCTCTTGTTAAAGCTGTGGAGAAATTTCGCCACTTTATCTTAGGAAAGCACACACTGGTAAAAGTCTCGTTACCTGCTGTCAAGTTTTTTCTCTCACAGACTTATCTTTCAGAGAAGCTTGTACATTGGCTTGCCAAGAAAYAGGAGCATGATTTAATCATCATGACTTCAAAAACCATTAAGGGGCGTGACTTATCCCTTCACTTGGCTCAACATGTTGAAGTAAGTGAAGAAATCGATGAACAAGATAACCCTCTGTCAGCACTATTTTACATTGATAGTCAAATCCTTCCTGTAGTTGAACATCCTAGGTATAAATATTTGTTGTATTACTTGCAAAATCAGAGATTCCCAGATAACTTAGATACTCATCAAAAGAGAAGGCTTTGTCTCGAATCTTCCAGATATGTCATTTTAGGAGACTTCTTGTTTAGGAGATATGTCGATGGTATATTACTTCGCTGTGTAAATAACGAGGAAGCACATAAATTATTACAAGAAACCCATGGATCTTCAGATTCTGTCATTCATGTGGGTGGCCACATTTCTTCTAAAACTACTGCTTTTAAAATCATCAGAAAAAGGTATTATTGGCCTTCATTTTTTAGAGATTCTTATAACTTTTCAAGATCTTGTGACAAGTTCCAGAAGTTCGCTGGAAAAGAACGTCTTTCTGCCATGCCTTTACAACCTGTCCTCCCTGACTTTCCTTTTTCAAAATGGGGTCTGGACTTTATCGATCCTATTAATCCTCCATCTTTAGTAGGGCAAGTTTTCATCTTGACAGCCACAAATTACTTTATGAAATGGACCGAAGATGTCCCACTTAAGAATTCACAGGATGAACAGGTTATTTCTTTCCTTGAAACTAATATTTTCTCCATATTTGGCCTTCCTTTAGAGATTATTATAGACAACGGTCCTACTTTTATTTCTTCTTAGCTGACTCAGTTTCTAGCTAAACTCAGAGTTAAACCTTTTACCTCGTCAACTTCTTACCCTCAAGGAAATGGGCAAGATGAGTCTACTAAAAATAATCTAGTTAGAGTTATCAAGAGGCTCATTGAAGATAAGCCTTGACAATGGAACACCCTCCTCACTTACTCCCTTTGGGAAGATCGCACTACCACCAAGGTGAGCATAGGTTGCACTCCCTTTCAGCTTGTTTATGGTCAAGAAGCTATCTTGCCTACTGAGATGGAACTTTCTTCTTTAAGGATGATGCTATAGATTGAAGAATTAAATTCTTCTAATATCTCTCAAAGGATAAATGCACTATTGGCTTTAGAGGAACAAAGGACGTTTGTCTTGGAGAACTTAAAGAAAAGACAACAAACCGTGAATAAGTATTTAAATAAAAGCACAAAAGTTGTCATATTTAAGGTGAATGAGAAAGTCTTGCTTTGGGATTCAACTAACGTTGATAGAGGAAGGCATTCAAAGTTTCAAAAGTTATGGATGGGTCCTTTTGAAATCGCTTTTGTCCTGGGCGCAAATTCTTATCTTCTAAAGGACTTGGAAGAACAATTATTTTCCTATAGCACCAACAGTTCCCACTTGAAACACTATGTGGAACCAGTTTGAAAGTTTAAATGTTGTATGGAATTACTTTTGTATTATAGTTTTTGTTTCACTGCTTTGATTTTGCTTTGCTATTTTATTTCTTTGTGTTGTTTAATTTCTTTTATTAATTTCTTTTCTTTTCAGAAATAAAATTATGGATCAGTTTTGCCACGTCGATGTTATTCTACAAGTATTGTTAATCAATAACAATCAGGTTACACAACTGTCATGATGTCCCTCCTTGAAGACATCATTGAAATTGCTATCTGATTCTCCTACTACTATTAGATAAGATAATTGGTTTTTCATCCCTATTTTCTGATTTCCTTTTCTTCCCTCCGCCTTGAGATTCAAAAATAGCACACCAGAAATTTTTCTCCTCAAAGCAAGGAACGTTTTTACTGAGATTAATTGAATGTTATGCATACAAAAATAATCCCCTCATACATAACACTTTCCATGAGTTATTCCCAAAATCCCAAATCATTTTTTCCCTTAAACCACCTCACTTCCCCTGTTGCATAATCGTTCTGATATATAATTCCTTGATCTAATGTTCACCTGGTCTGCGAAACTGCACATTCCGAGTTCTTAAACTGTTGGAAACAGATTTCCCTATGGAGTCGCCAGTTTGTTTACGCTTAAAAACGCAACGATGAATATTATGCCTGCAAATGATTGACAAGCTCTATTAATTATTTATATTAATAATAAACTAGTAGGTGGGACCCCCTTGTAGACTTGTGGCACTATGATGGATATGATGCACTCATATGTACTATTGTGACAAAGGAAGAGTGCACAAACCCTTGCTACTATATTTATGTGCCTTGTTGTATGTTATATGTGGATGCACATGGGGTAACGCTATAGCACAATGTTATTTTTAAAAAGGTTTGACATGACCAAGGGTGGCACACTATGAAAATGGGATATGGAAATGATTATATGGTTGATTAAATGCTTAGGATTATAGTGAATCGTCTAGCTCATACATTGAATTGAATGAGGTTGGAGGGAGAAGCGACATGCATTTACTGCATGTCACACAAACACCCCTCAAGCCCGTCACCCTAGTCATTCTTGCATTTTGGTTTTTGGCTTTGGTGGTGGTTGATGCTCTGCATTGTTTAGTCCTAAAGGAGGCATACAATCTAGCTTCTTCCTCGCATAGGATTTTCCAGGTATGGGTTCCTTACTCTTCCATACATGTTGTTTACTCTACCCTTTGAATCAATTTTTGGCCCAGGATTGCTCGCGGTCTATGTGTAACATCCCGCTCTGGCGCACTGACAAAACTTATTCTTTGAGGACACTTGCTCACAAGTGATCTGGATTTTTATGATGATGAACCACTTAACCTTGATGATGATGCGTCATGATTGATGACAGGATGTT
>SNQJ01S0029997.1:10186-42968 GCA_010110895.2 Picea sitchensis
TTCTCCAATGGAAGGCTCTTGAGGCCCTCAAAGCTTGCTCTCCTTTACAATGAAAAGATGAAAATGTGGGTGAAAGAACTCCAAGCTTATTCACTCAAGTGAGGGGTGAATAGCTCTATGAAATGCAGCTTGTGGTGTTTATTACCAAATAATGGGTCCTTAGCAATCTCAGCAGCATAACAGTATGAAGAATTCCTTGAGAAAATGGTGGTCATTCATGGCTTTTTATAGCCAAGCATTGGGTTATTATGTGGCCTCTTTTGAATGTGAAAAGAGGCTCTTTAGGGCACAATTAGGTCTTTGACCAGCCCACCATGAGGATTGAGCTAGGATTTGGTGTCAAATCGACTTGGGAGCTGATCCATTAGTGGTTGGGAGGCCGACCAATTTCAATAAATGCGTCGTTTAGCAGGCGCGCGAGTTTTTAGCCCAACATCCGCACCTTGTGCACATATGCGCGCTTTGTACTATGCTATTACACGCATACGCGCGCGCACTCAGATGATGTAAAGCGCCCTTCAAATTTTTGGTCATTTGGTATAGTTTTTGACCCTTTTTGCAATGTTGTGGCATTAATTTTGTGCCATGAATGACTCCAGTCCTGTGTTAACGATGCAGATTTCTTGTTGCCCTGTGCGGACGAAATTTCAGTGATAACAATGATGATAAAATGAGAGTCAAAACCCTCAATATATAGTGTATCAATGACCTAATTTAACTTTTTAGGTCATAAAAAGGATGACAAGGCCAAAATACCAAAATAATATTGTTTTACATTAAATGTTCACTTTAAAACCCTAATTGAGCAAAAGTGAGACATCGCCTCTTCTAAGGGAGTCGTTAGCCCCCTTTAGGGAAAATGCAGAAATAAAGAGAAAAACGTTAGCCCTCTTTGGGCCTCTCCATCATGCCACATGTGGCAACTGCCTTGTCAAACTGCCACACACTCAAGATGACATCATGAGCCCATAGGTGACCTCCTAGGCCATCCAGGGCAAACGTTTCACTGGAAGTGGGTCAATCCCCCTAGACCGAGCTCTGCTAAAGTGCCTTTGATGGAACATCCTCTTCTTCTTAGGTGCAAAAGCCTGATCAACCATCATCTCGTCTCTACACCCTGATGGGGTCTTAGCATCCATCTGGTGGGCTCTTCAACCCCATGTAGTTCTGAACTGATCATCTCCCCATGTGTACCAGTCCAAATGGTACATGTCCGTCGGACATGGTCCTGAACATCAAAAGCTATGCCCTCCATGGGCTCATCAGTCACAGGGATCATAGCAATGTCAATCACATTTCATCATCAATATTATTAAACATATGCATAAAACCCCTAATATATCTGTCATTAGATCAAAGACATTACAAAAACCTGCAATACAAGATTGGAGAAAAATACAAGACGTCCTATTGGGCTAGTATCCACAAGAAAAGGAAAGTTTCTAGGAGGATTTCATCCAAGCCATGTAAGTGAGGTGATGTGGCTAGGGGATGTCCAGACATGTGGGTGAAGTGAGATCCAAGGATGCCTAATGTTATCTTTGGGTGCCTTTGTAGAAGGCGAGTTGTACCTGTCATGGATGCATTTTTTTTCCAAGCCCGTTCTTGCCTTTATTCCTTTTTAAGATTTATTCCTCTATTTGCTTTTTCTTCTTCTTTTTCTTTTTACTCAAGAGATAACTAGAGGACACTACCTTGGCACGGTGACCAAAGCTGACAGCGTTACCCATAAGTACTTTCACATAAATGAGAAGGTTGGCTCGTGATGAGACCCCCTTTCCCTTGGCCATGCAACCAAAGGTCACTACCCTGGCATGGTAACCAAATGGTGGCAATGTCATACTATTAGGTACCCATGAACCTAATAGGTTGGCTCTTTATGAGACCCCCTATCCTCTGACTAGGTCTTGTTTGTTATTTTCTAGGTCTCTCTTATTTCTTGCGGAGAGGCCTTTTATTGCCTTCTCGAGGATCCCTGGACGAAGGATCTCGAGGTTTCATTTCTAGGCTTTTGTCTTTTACCAGCTACTTTTACCTTCTGGGCCTTTAGCCCCTTCTTCCCATGAGATAAGGTGCAATCCTACAAATAGGTCAACCCAATGCCTGGACAAGGGGAATGGGATAAATGAGCGGGAGATAAGATGAAACAGTGGTGCTATGATGGGACCAGACGATGGATTTTCAGAAATTCCCCCAGTGGCAAACCAAGACCTATGGGCATAAGCTTGCTAGGCTACCCTGTCAATTTCCCCAAGCATGGTCAAGTGGGCTAATGTAAGATCCAAGCATTATTTAGAGATAAAAGGAATCAGATGCATATATTTAAAGGTTTCAATGACCAAAAGTGACATATACCATGATACCTGGACCAATTACCTCATGGAGCAAGAACCTCTTTTGATACAAGACCAAGCCAATGGTGATGGATGTTGTTGTTGCTAACAAGACAAATATGATGGAAGAAGAAAAGGATAGGCCCTCCAGGGCCATGCTCAGGTCAATCCTACTCTCGGTACTCCATGTGTAGGACCTATGGGCCTCGAGACATGATCTCCTAGTTATCCCTAAAAGTCGGGGATAATAGGCTTGATGTTGGTTGGAGAGAAATCTATCTGGGAAGGCATCTGATAAATCCTATGGAGGTCATGAGTCTAGTAGGAATAAGGAGAGACTTATGTTGTTTCCAAAGAAGTGGATGAGAGTAACCTCCCTGATCTAATTATTACTTGATGAGTCAACAATGAGAGA
The DNA here is from genome assembly GCA_010110895.2 of Picea sitchensis. NCBI lineage: Eukaryota > Viridiplantae > Streptophyta > Pinopsida > Pinales > Pinaceae > Picea > Picea sitchensis. Next base: position 12,935 of record SNQJ01S0029997.1, read on the forward strand.
TTTCCTTGGTGGTATCATGGCTTGGCACAGGGGTATTCAAAGTGCTAAGAGTGAATGCATCTTAGCCTACAGTCGGGTGGAAAGGTAGACACCCACAGTGAGTTGGTTGGATATGATCTTGTAAACCAGATAAGTGTCTCTTACACTTTATGTAATTGAATTAGAATGAGTGGATAAGAGCCTGTATTTACATATATGATTGCGTATGTTTGTTTGATGAATAAAGTGGTTGTTTCATTTCAATACTATGTGCTTGAATAATGGTGAACTATATGAATGTTTACGAGGAATCGAGTCCTTGATCGAATGTCATAAAAAAATATTATTACTTGTTATAAATTGATTAAGGGTATGAGGACGTTGATTTAAAAACCCAATAGGATGATGCAACATGAGGCTGCGGGACTGCTAAGTCCAAAAATCTGAAGTTATAATTCAATTTACATTGAATGGAATCGACAAGAATCAGAAGTTGTCGATCCCTAATATGAGAGTTAATCTCAATCCTCCAAAGATGGGTTGGTTACCCATCATAGTCCCTTGTAAATCCACACGATAATGGTGGTCGTTTGATCGGAGGACGGTTGAATACCAATTGTCGATCTATTATGTAAATCTTGGGAGGGAGTTCGCATCGAGGCTACGAAGGTGACATTAGTCATATTCTAATTCATATACGGATTAACCTTGGTCCTATTATGTCAGCCCGATGTATCTTAGCATCAGACACCTGATCTTTTACATTCTCCCAACTTATCAGAACTCATCAAGGCTCGATATCTTCTTCTACAAGAGTCATCGATCTAGTTATGGACTCTTTAAATCTACATTGTCTGATCCTTAGATCCACTACCACACTAGAGTTGTGACAGGGGGGGTGATATCCATTGGATCAATGTCAAGATGAACGCCAACAATATATCATATCAGAGGAATGGGAGATGGGGAACATGGTTCTAGCCCTTGGTTCCATACCTTTAACTATAGCAAGCCCGAGGGAGAGAGAATGATGTCATAGTGACGTAGTGTGCCATCTTGGTAGCTATGATGTCCCAGGGTTGACACATGTCCACATATGGTTGTGGAAAAGTAGAGTGTGGACCATGATATACTTAATTCCTTTGCATCGGTGCCTTGAAATTTTGACTATCAAATTTAATGGAATATGAATCTCCATCGTTGATCTAACTTGAGGGCTTGATTTCCAAATCAAGATCAATCGCGAGATCAGGGAAATGTTCAATGAGGAACATAAAGAAGGGGCCTAATTTTGTTTTGGAAATCGGGTGTCAAGTAGTGGAGATAGAACTTGATTTGAATGTCGGGGCCAATTTCCAAATCATTCCAAGGGAAAGGTCAATAAGTTCAAAGGCAAGTATAGAACAGTCAAATGAAGGGAAAAAGGTTAAAAGAAGAAGTTTTAGTAGAGGAAAGAAATTCAAAGAGGTGAAAGGAGGGCGTAATTTGAACATTAGGCTAGATGAGGAGATCAAGTAATGATGCAATGAATAAAGGAAAATAAGGGTCAGGGAGGGTTTCAAATCGGGCCCAATCTAAAAGAATTCAAACAAAGGAAACTCAATTTGAAGGGAAGAGACCAAAGATCAATTGAGGAATAATTTAATCTTAAGGAAGGAAAGGAAGTAAAAATCAAGTAAGTAAAACATGAAAACTCATACGAATTAACCATCTAAAAGAATGATAAGTATGCAAGGAAATGAGGAAGCAAGGTCAATATAAGTCCAAAATAAATCATTTTCAGACTATAAAGGAAAAAAGTAAGGACCCCAAATTTCTCTCAAAACCTAGAGGGGGTATTGAGGGTTCAACACATATTAAACCATTTATTGTTCCAACATAAATATATTTGTTGATATTCCCAAGATGGAATAACTTAACCTTTGCTCCAAGTTCAATCTAGGTAATCTATTTGATGAATTTTTAAATTTCAATATTCACACCCATATGCATTTTTACATAAATCCACTACCTAATTATCAAAGTATTTATTTATTCTAAAATATGGAGACTTGGGATCTAAAACCTTCCAAAGCCATTTTGAGGAATTGAATGGAATTTTTTTTTTTAATTTTGGCAACCCAACACTCAACAATTTACCTCCTAGCAAACCCTTGTTGTAATAAACTTATTGAGAAAATTTACTAAATAAAAGAAAAGATGAGTTTTAATGATCTAAATAAATAAATCAGTGGAAGCACAATAAGGAAACCATACACATTTGAACATGTAATTTTCTGGGTAAAAACCCCTAAGGAAAAACCAGTACTGAGATTATTTTATTAATATAAAATCTGGGTTCCTTTCCTGGGATAATGACCCGCCTGATAAACAATACAAAATAGAAAATAGATCATCTTAACACACCTAGATGTTATTCCTTTGTTTCCCCTTTTCTCCTTTCCTCGGACCCTACCCCTGCACACTTGGATGAAATTTCTTCACCCAATTAATGAGATCTCCTATCTCTCTCTGTGTGTGTCTCCTCCTCTCACTTAGGATGCCTTTTATAATCTTGAGTTTATCCTAAATCCAAAACCGAATATCTCCAAAGTGATCAATGGATGAGATTAGATCTCACCTTCACTTTATGATCCAATGGCTAGGATTTAACTTAACTAAATAATTCCAAATACTTAGGAAATTGACTTAAATTAAACTCCATTAACTACAAAAGTACATTCACTTTAATAATCACTTAATAAAAGTGAATCTCCTAAGTCATAAGAGGAATTAAGGACAACTTCCACATGTTAGACACAAAACTAATGTGGAAGTACATGTTTGATGCTACAAACATCAACACTCCCTCTTAGAGAGGAAATTACTTCTCAAAGAGCCACCTAGAATGGGTTCTCCATTCAACCCTGACACAATGTCGCATAGATCATCCTACACACTCGAATCCCTCTAACCTTGTTGGTTAGCTACTCCTTGAACACTGAAATTCATAGGATCTATGACACTATATATTGGTGCCATGAAGTTTGGAAACTTTGTCGAAGGCCTGCTCTCCCTCAATGTGCTCCTAGGATCCTCCTCCTACTCATGAGAATCCATCAATGTCATATAGTACCAACTAGGTCTCCTAATAGAACTGGAAGGGGATAACTCTGTCTTCCCCTCTGAAGGTTGACTCCCCACACCAGAAGTATGTGAACTATGCTCACCCTTCGCAACCTCCTTTTCCTTGTCCTTTGTCACTGACATTGATCCACAATCAAATATCCCCTTGGATCCAACTATAGGCTATCCCTAAAAATTATATACCTTTCCCTCTCTCACACCAAGAACTCGTGTTAAATATATGTTAAATCCCTTCGTCTGAATAAGAACCTGACCATGCTCTAAAGAGATGGCATATACATTGCCCTTCATTGTCAATACCGAGAGCATATTCATATTAAGTTATGGAACGTACAATACATCTACCACCTACAGAGAACCTCATGACTCCAACTAGAACATGACTATTGCAACTCCCTCTACACCACACTTAGCATGAGTGTTAAGCTCCACATGCATATCTGAGTCCATTTATGACCAACTCGTGAACAAGTCATGTGTCCCTATCATGTGACAAGAAGCCCCATAATCCACGAACCGATAACTACTAGAATCTATTCCAGAAAGACAAGAGACTAACAATAATTCCCTCTCGAACTTCTTAACAAACACCTTGACTTGATTTTCTGTAGACACTACTACCTGTTGAGGCTTACTCTTCCCTTTCTTCCATTATGGACACTGTGAAGCATAGTGGCCACTCTTGTGGCATGCAAAGTATTTTAATTTTCTCATATCCTTATTCTTTCCATCCTTTGTATCTGACTCTCCACTTGTATTCCCCCTTCTTCTCCTTGCCTAACTAGCAAGGGCCATATTCTCATCATCAACAACCTAGAGATTCCTCTCGAATATCCCCCTAGATGAAATCATCCCATATCATATCAAAATTGGGAAGTGTCTTCTGTGCTACGATGATTTTGATGAATGGGGTCCATGTCTTAGAGAAACCATTCAGGGTCATCCTCACCAACTCCTCATCTAACACAACTTCCCCAATAGTTGTCAATTGACCATTAACCTGAGTGATATTGGTGTGATAATTGGTCACTATATCTAATTATTTCATCTTGGTGTCTCTGAGATTTTCCCTCAACACCATATTCCAGTTTGTATTGTTTCTCTAAAAACTATTTGTAAAAACTACACAAATATCCCTGGTTGACTTCTTATCAGCTATGTGAGGGATCAAATGATCATACACCGCATCTAAGATGATTCTCCTGGATTTGACATCCTTCAACTCATGGGCAGCCAAGTCCTTTCGATCCGTCGATGGGGTCACCTTTTTGTTAGAAAAATCCAATAATTTGTTCTCCATGAGAACCAATGTGACCCTCACCTTTTTGGAGACGAAGTTTGAGCACCCTCTAGCCTATCCCAAAACCTCAACCCAACTACGACCATCTCCAAATTATAAATTATGTCGGGAACACAAACTAGTGAAAAATGTTCCTAGTCCTTCAGGCACATTAAACTGAAGAATTTGTGTTTTGTCCTTCAAGAACAAAATATTTGTCTATGGATGCCTAAATCCCTACCTTGAACCCACTTCCCACTGCCTAGAATATCCTTCCCACTACTTGGACTTTGATTCTCGTTGCCTAGACCTGTTTCTTGTTGCCCGAATCTGCTACATGCTTCCTGAACCTTGTTGCTCACTGCTCGGACTTCCTATGATCTTCTCGACAATTTCCCAAGGTCTATTTGGGGTTACATGAGATTTTTTCTCACTCCACAACTACTTCTCTCGACTTCTCAAGCCCTTCTAAGCTCCCCAGCAGCTCTTCTAGGCCTGCCCAAGGCTTTCAGGGACCTATTGACCGCTTTTGGCCCTAGCAGGTGGTATCCCTGCATTCCATGGTGTTTTGCAGCTACTATGGCTAATGGCTTGTTGTAGTGTTTGTAGTGGTTGTAGTGGTTGTTGTGGTGACTTCATCCCTAGTAGCATCTGCGTCCTTCTCTTCCTCTGGCTAGATACAACCTCACCCTCTCAACCTCTCTATCACATGTGGCTCACACGACCCCCATTTCCTGCTACTCCACACATACCTGCATCTGTGTTTCTTCAACACCCAACTACGGTGGCTACTCTACAACCTCCACCTATGTCAACAACTCCTCTTTTGCATCCCAATACTCATCCCTTCACCAGTAAAGTGGACGACTTCTCTATCAATAGCCTAATTCCTTCGACCCAACCTTCAACTCTATAGTTGGAAACTTCTCACCCAGTCATATGCTTCCATGCGAATGCACTATAGTACGACATGGTCATACGGTTGTTGTACGAAGGCCGTACAATAATCTCTTTTTTTATTTTTGAATTTTTAATCCATGGCATGCAAACAATAAAAAATCTAGGCTCCCATCCTGGGATAATGGCCCACCTCGGGAATAATACAAAAACAAATAGCCTAGCCTAACACACCTTACTTCTATTCCTTTGTTGCCCCTTGGATCCTTTTCTCATAACCTGCCCCTGAACACTTGGATGAAATTCCTTCTTCACCCAATCAATGAGATATTCTATTTCACTTTCTGTGTGTCTCCTCCTGTCACTTAGGCTTCCTTTTATAATATTGAGTTTACGATAAATCTAAAACCCTAGATCTGTAAAGTGATCAATATCTGAGATTAGATCTCACCTTCACTTTATGATCTAATGGATAGGATTTAATTTAACTCACTAATGTCAAATACTTATGCATTTGACTTAAATTAAATTCCATTAACTAAAAAAGTGCATTCACTTTAATAATCACTTAATCAAAGTGAATCTCCTAATTCCTAAGAGGAATTAAGGATGACTTCCACATGTTAGACACAAAACCAATGTGGAATCACATGTCTGATGCTACAAACATAAACATTTTTGGAATTCAAATATTTGTGAGCATAACTCCCATCCCATTGACATTCTTCTACACATTGATACATTTCCAACAGTGCAAAAATCACCTCAATCAGATCTCACATGTGGAAGTTATGTCTCTCACAAATTCACCACCATAGTAAGAGTGTATGTCACTTCATCCCCCATTACTCACGCACGTGGGGCTAGCCACATGTGTACTTTAAAGAATATTCTATAAGGTCCAAAACCTTATCATTAATTGAGGGTTGAGGATGAAAAACCCTAACCCTAGATAGCTATTGGGCTATGTTAAATACATGGTCGCTAGGAAGAGAGGGGTTTCAATTCATTTAGCATTGTATTTGTCCCAGAGTTGAGCAGAGAATATAGTATTGGGATTCAAGAGCATAACAAAGGAGGAAGTAAATTTTGTAGCAGTCGTTCATGCCATATTTCCATAGGTAACTCTATAGTGAGTTCCCCTTTCTTTGTATTTTCATTTTCATAACTAAAAAACAAAGAGCAGAGGATAGGCCTCACCTTCTAGCTAGGTTTTCCCTCATATTGGGTTTCCCAAGATACATCTTGTGTTCAATGGTGTGTTTATTTGCTTGTTCTTTCATTTCAATTTAAGTTATTTCATAAATTCAAGCATTAAGCTAGTAATAATTAATATAGGATCTAAGGAAATAATTTGCATAATCTAACATTTCAAAATATTACAAGATCTATTGTGATGAACTGTTCCAATGGAATATCCATGACAATTTACAAATCATATTAGTATCATATCCATTTTCTTTAGAGCATTTGTGGAAAGTTGTAGGATCTAGGAATTATCTTAAGAAGGAAGTCCCAGAACCCTAGCCATGGAAGATGAGTTTATTCATAATAATCCTCGGGATGCAGTGGAAGAGATAATTTTGAGGCTAGACAAGCAAGTTGTTAATATCTCTCGCAACATGGCCCTCCTTACGGTAGCTCCAGAAAAAAAAAATCCAGACCTTCTGGGAAGGTTGGTAGCTCTAACTTAGAAGTTGAATTCGATGAGAAACTAGGAGATAGTGAATCCCAAGAAAAGGAGTTGAGAAAAAATATCGATAAAGAGAAACCAAGTTCCAATGCCATCACTCCTTCACAGCTTCTACTCAAAATGGAAGAAAATGTGGTTTGATATCAAACCCTATCAAGGTGATATCGATGTTGTTAAGTTGAATCATGGGTTGAAACAATTATAAGTGTATTTCAGTGTCCATAATAGATGAAGAACATAAAATTTCATTTACTTGATTGAAACTATAGGGCCATGCACTAAACTGGTGGGAAAGCCACACGGAGACACTTGGGCTAGAGGGTGATCCACCAGTAACTAAGTGGGAGGATTTTAAAACCTTCATCAAGTCCTAGTTCTACTCTATTGTATATGTATAGAACCAATGGATCTGTTGGCATCACTTCAGGAAGAGGCAAGGGAAGAATGTGCAAGTGTACACTACCAAATTCAAAAAGATGGAAATCATGTTGGGTATCTCTCCCAAGAACCCAAATATACTCCTCAAGAATATGAGGGGTTTACATAGTCATTTGAGAAATCAAGTGATACTCTTCAAACCCAATACCATTGATGAGGCATGTGTGAAAACATAGTATCTGGAGAACATAGGACATAAGAAAGGACAACCAAGTGGTTCTAAATAGAAATACCACCAAGATTCTTCCAAGGAGGGGAAGGAGTGGAAAGGAAAATAAAAGAAGACGATAGCCATTACAAATTAGTGAAAGGATCCAAACAACCATTAAATCAATTTCAATATTGATGGTCACACTAAAGACAAGTGTCGGAAGCTACATCCTGAGTTGAATCCAAAGAACCATAAGAAGGATGCCAAGAAGAAGAACCTTCTAGGTGAGGATTCATGCAACTAGGTAGAGAGAAGATTTGATGTGGATGAGAATATTGTTTTCACTTCAGTGCAGAAGGAGGAGAATCTAAGTATTATTTTATCACAAGGAAGAGAAGGAAGTGGAAAAACTCTTCCATATTAAGATCCAAGTCAAAAATAACAAGGTAGATTTTCTATCTGATTATGGCTCATAGGCCAACCTCATAGCAAATGATCTGGTTAGCAAGATTGGGTTGGAATTTTATGATCATCTGAGCCCATATCCATTGGGATGGGTGAATAAAGATGTAGAGATCAAATTCACTAATTAGTGTAAGATCAATTTTTCTATAAGTGCATATTTTATTGATGAAGTGGAGTTAGATGTAGTACCCCTTGATGTGTGTGGTGTATTGTTCGGAAGACCCTACATGTACATCAAGGATGAAATCTTCATACGAAGAGAAAACCAGTACCTCATAATCAAGGATGGGAATTATCTCATCACTAATGCACACAAAGGCAAGTCAAATATATATTTGGTAAGTGATAACCAAACCAAAATTTTAATTAGTTCTATTAATAAGTATGTATTTATTTTATGAAGAGAGACTCAACCAAAGGAGGAATCGGTAGGAATAAAGGAATCACTAAAGGGATGTAGTAAAGAAAAAAAAAAACAATTGGATGAGTTGTTGTAGTTGTACAGAGGAGTGTTCTAGAATCCTAAAGGTATTCCTCCTAAGAAAGAAGTGGAGCATGAGATACAGTTGTTAAATGACCCCCCGTTATCAAATATTGGGTTGTATATACAGCATGTTCTTGAAGCAGATGAAGTGAATAAATAGCAGCAAAAACTATTGGAACACGAAGTTATTCGACCAAGTACCTCACCTTGTGAGTCACCTATCATCATAGTACCCAAGAATGATGGGACTTGAAGAATGTGTATCGACTACAAAGCTTTGAATGAGATCACACTCAATAATTGGTACCCTATGCCCAAGATTGACGATTTTTCAAATCAATTGTAGCAAACCAAATATTTCACCAAGTTTGATCTCAAATAACAATACCACCAGGTATGCATTAAATAAGAATACATCTATAATATGACCTTCAATACAAGGCAAGAGTCTATATGAATGGTTAGTCATGCCTTTTGGTTTATGTAATGTGCAAACTACATTTATGTGATTAATGAAAGATGTAATGTGTGCCTATTTAGATTCATTTATAATAGTGTATTTGGATGACATATTGTTTTATATCTCTACTTGTAAGCCGTACATATCACATTTCATGCAGGTGTTAGAGACTCCAAAATGCATCAATTGGTGGAAAACCTCAATAAATGTGATTTTGGTCAACAATCATTGGTGTATTTGGGGTATGCGATTACTGGAGAGGAACTTAAGATAGATCCCGCAAAGATGGAGGCCATCATGAAGTGGATAGTTCCTACTAATGTCACCAAATTTAGGAGCTTTGTTGGGGAAGCACATTACCTATGGAATTTCACAGCATTTGTTTTTCAACAGTAGCTACACCACTCGCCATAAAATCCAATGGTAAAATTTATAGCAAGGAAAGGATCAACAAAAAAAATTTGACGAGCTAAAGTGAAAGATCATTCAAGCACCCATTCTTACATTTCCTATCTTATAGAAACCTTTAGAAGTAGAGACATATGCAAGTGGGTATGTTATGGGAGCAGTTTTGATGCAAGGATGTAATCCAATACGCTATCATTCCAAGATGTTTCATGGGAAAGTTTTGAACTAACTTACATATGAAAAGGAACTCTATGCCCTTGTTAAATCTATTAAGAAGTGGAAGCACTATCTAATGGGTAAGGAATCCATTATCCACACTGATCACCAGCCACTACATTATTTGTAGGCCCAAAGTATGCTTCAGAAAAACCACACATTAAAAGTGGATGGGTTTTTTGCAATAGTTTCATTTAGTCATCAAGTATAAGAAGGACAACACTAATAAGTTTACAGACATGATTTCAAGGACACACGCATCCAAAATTACATCTTTAGTAACTCATATGGATATGGATCATTTCACCCATGATGCATACAAAGAGGCATACACAGAAGATGAGGACTTTAAGGAGGTATTTCAATAGCTACAGGGACAAAGTCATGTAGAAGAAGGTGACGGTAACGTTGACTATCGTCTCCAAAATGGATTGCTCTATAATCTATACAAACTCTATGTTCCTAAAGGTGAAATATTGCAACTTATCAGAGAGGCTCACACCTCCAACGTTGCAAGAAATTTTGGTGTTGGAAAGACGGTTACTAACTTACAAAGGTATGTGTATTTTCCAATAATGCAAGAATATGTAGCATTTTATATTAGAGGATGCATGATTTGCTATACCAGCAAGCCCACTAATAGAAAGAAAGGTCTATACCATCCCTTAACTATACCCACTCAATCTTGGGAAAGTATTTCCATAGATTTTTTGGGTGGTGTTCCAACAACCAAGAAAGGACATGACTATCTATTTATGGTAGTTGATATGTTGATTTTGTCTACTAACCTTGAACTGGCTTCCTTCAAAGAAACCCCTTCTCATGATGAATGGAAATAAGCACTGCAAAAGGAATATGATGCTCTCATCAAGAATGGGACATGGAAGTTGTTGGATCCTCCATTCGGAACCAAACCAATAGGTTGCAAGTGGGTATTCAAGAACAAGTACAGACCAAATGGATCACTTGAGAAGCACAAAGAAATATTTGTGGAAAAAGGATTTTCAAATAAAGAAGGTGTTAATTATGATAAGAATTTTTCTCCAATAGCAAAATGGGCTACCATTTTTACTCTATTTTCCATGGTAGCACGGAAAAGATGGAAAATTTATCAAATGGATGTGAAGACTACTTTCTTGAATGGAGACTTGAAAGAGAATGTTTTCATGTCTCAAATAGAAGTCTTTGTTGTGAAGGAACAAGAACATAAGGTATGCAAGCTCATCAAATTCTTATATGGCTTGAAACAAGCACCACAAGCATGGTATGAAAAGTTAATTGAGCATCTTCTGAAATTGAATTTCAAGCATTTCAATATTGACAACACAAATTTGTTTGTCAAGAAATTTTGAAAAAATCTTGTATATATTGTAGTATATGTAGATGATTTGTTGATGACAAGGAACAATGAAAGCTACATTGCATCCATAAATAAAGAGTTGAAGAAAGGCTTCGATATGAAATATTTGAGACATCTTCACTACTATTTGGGCATTGAGGTGATTCAAAATCAAAGGTACATATCCATCTCTCAAAATAAGTACATTGGAGAATTGTTGAACAAGTTTGGTATGGCTAAGTGCAATCATGTTTCTACTCCAATGGAACAAAATTTGAAACTCAAATCAAAAGAAGGGATTGAATTTGATAATGAAAACACCCTTCATAAATAGTCTATACATGGTTGCATCCTCAAATTCATTCCCTTATTTTGATGTGAGTTTCAAATTTTATTTTCAAAAAAGGAAACACAACACTGTCACCATGGCATTGTTTCCCCTTCACTTTAGGCCAGCTCCTTGAAGCCACAAGGGGTGTCTCAATCCTTGGAAACAAACTTGTATAGTACCTTTTGGTATCTCATGATACAGTTCACTTCAAACTACACACCTCAATATATGGTTAGATATACCAGTGCCAATAAAGTAGTCAAATGCCTTAAGAATATTCAACTAATGATCTATAAACTATCATGGATATTCCACTGGAATAGTTCGTCACAACAAATCTAATAAAATACTGAAATATTTACTATTAAGGTTAATTTTCTTATAAGCTCTAGAATATTTAGTTACTGATAAAATAGATAAAACAAATAAAAATAGAGAACAGTAAAAAACATTCACACCATCCACAAACAAACACAAGATATGACCTGGGAAACCCAATACGGGAGAAAACCTAGGTAGAAGGTGAGGCCGCTCTGCTCTTTTTTCTCAGGTAAATAAATGATGCAAGTACAAAGAAAGAGGCACTCTCTGTGAAGTTTCCTTTGACACGTGGCTTGTATGGATGCTATAGAATCTCTCCTCCTCTATTATTCCCACAGAATGCCACTCTCATATGGTTTTCTCAGCTATGGAACAAGATACAATGCAAAATAATGGAACCCCCTCTCCTCCTAGTGGCCCGGTTTTTAACATAGCCTGATAGCCATCTAGGGATATATTTTTTACTTCCTCAACCTTCAATTGTGATAAGGTTTTGGACCTTCTAAAATGTTATTATAAAATTCACTACGTGGCTATCCCAACATGTCTAAGTAATGGAGGTTGACATGGCATCCACTCGCACCATGGTGATCAATATGGTAGGTCAATTTGTGGGAGGCATAACTTTCTCATACAAACTTTGATTGGTGAATGCTCTATGTCATTGGAAAGGTATTGAATTGTATAATTTACAATCTTCATCCATAGTAAGGTTTGGACATGTTATCCCCACCTTTTAGGGATAACTAGGAGATCATGTCTCCAGGCCCACAGGTCCTAGACATGGAGTACCGAGAGCAGGATTGACCTGAGCATGGACCTGGAGGGCCTTCCTTTTCTTCATTCATCATCTTTTGTCTTGTCAGCAGCAACAACATCCATCACCATTGGCTTGATCATGTATCATAAGAGGTTCTTGCTCCATGAGGTAATTGGTCCAGGTATCATGGTATGTGTCACTTTTGATCATTGAAACCTTTAAATATATGCATCTAATTCCTTTTATCTCTAAAAAATGCTTGGATCTTACATTATCCCACTTGACCATGCTTGGGGAAATTAACAGGGTGCCCTAGCAAGCCTGTGCCCATAGATCTTGGTTTTCCACTGGGGGAATTTCTGAAAATCCATCGTCCGCTCCCATTATAGCACCATTGTTTCATATTATCTCCCGCTCATTTATCCCATTCCCCTTGTTCGGGCATTGGGTTGACCTATTTGTAGGATTGCACCTTATCTCATGGGAAGAGGGGGCTAAAGGCCCAAAAGGTAAAAGCAGTTGGTAAAATACAAAAGCCTAGAAATAAAACCTTGAGATGCTTCGCCAAGGGATCCCCGAGAAGGTAGTAAAAAACCTCTCAGCAAGAAACAAGAGGGACCCAAAAAATAACAAAACAAGACCTAGTCAGAGGATAGGGGGTCTCGTCACAAGCCAGCCTATTAGGTCCATGGGTACCTAACGGTATGACATTGCCACCATCTGGTTACCACGCCAAGGCAGTGACCTTTGGTTTCATAGCCAAGGGAAAGGGGGTCTCATCACGAGCCAGCCTTCTCATCTTTGTGAAAGTACTTGTGGGCAACACTCTCAGCTCTAGTCACCATGCCAAAGCAGTGTCCCCTGGTTAGTTCTTGAACAAAAAAAATCAAATAAAAATAATAAAGACAAGAATGGGCTTGGAAAAAATGCATCCATGACAGGTATAGCTCACCTTCTACAAAGGCACCCACAGGTAACACTTATTCATCCTTGGACCTCACTTCACCCACATGTTTGGACATCCCCTAACCACATCACCTCACTTACATGGTTTGGATGAGATCTTTCTGGAAACTCTCCTTTTCTTGTGGACACTAACCCAATACGATGCCTTGTTCTTTTCTCAAATCTTGTATTGTAGGTTTTTGTAATGTCTTTGAGATATTGACTGATGTATTAGGGGTTTTATGCATATGTTTAATAATATTGATGATGAGATATGATTGGCATTGCTATGATCCCTGTGACTGATGAGCCCATGGAGGGCATAGCTTTTGATGTGCACGACCATGCCCGAAGGACAGGTACCATTTGGACTGATACACATGGGGAGATGACCAGTTTGGACCTCCATGGGGATGAAGATCCCACCAGATGGATGTTGAGACCCCATTAGGGGGCAGAGATAAGACAGAGCTTGCTCAGGGGTTTTTCACCTGAGAGAAAGAGGACATTCCACCAGAGATACTCCGACAGGACTAGACCTAGGGGGGATGACCCATTTTTAGTGGAACGCTAGCCTTGGAAGGATTAGGACATACCCATATTCACCATGACATCATCCAACTTCATGGACGCTCTTAGAGGCATATTGGGCAGCAGTGGCACGTGTGGCATGTTGGAGAGGCCCTTGGGGGGCTAACATTTTGCTCTTGGATGTCTCATTTGCCCTAGAAAGGACTAGCACCTCCCTTGAAGGGGATTTTACTCTCTTTTACTCTTAATTAGGGTTTTTACTTAGAGTTTAATGTAAAAACAGTATGATTTTGACATTATGGCCTTGTCAGCCTTTTTATGAAGTAAAAATTAAAATTAGGTCATTGATACATTATATATTTAGGATTTTGATACTCATTTTATCATGACAACTTACTCACTCATTAGTGAGGTCTGATTTTTTGCACCCTATTTGGGTTATTGGTTGATTTAAGGAAGGCGCACTTGTTGAAGGAAGAGATTTTTGGCATTCTATGGTGTTTTTCTTGAAGGAAGGTGTTACAACTAGGGTTTGCATGGTTATTTTTGATGAATTGTAAGTATTTTTCTGCAAAACTTCTTAAATGAATGGTTGTATTCTTATTTTCTTCCATGTATTTATAATTTGATGAATCAAAACCCTCGGCGACAAGCACACAAGTAGGTCCTTGTCTCATGTCCCCTGATAGAAAGAAATTTAGCCATTGAAGAAGAAGAAGAGAGCCTAGCCATAGCTACACTCCTTTTTATTCCTCCCTTTAGCTAGCCATACCATTTTGATTTCAAAAGGAAGAGGACGTCCCAGGCCTAGGTCATCTACACCTAGGGTCATTTTCTTTTAGGGTTTGATGAAAGATCCTTGCCTTAGCAACACGCTCCCTCTTTAAGCCCTCTTGTCTTGAATTTGTATTTCGTGTGAGCTAGTTGTTTGTCGAGAATGAGGAGAGAGCACGAGGCCTTGCTTTAGCAACACCGAAGTGAGCCTCTCTCCCCTAGGGTTATGATTTTAAATCCCTGCTTTAGAAGCACTACAAAACTTATCCCTCTAGTCCTTTAAAATCTCACCCCCTTCAACTCTTGCATCCTTCACTTATTACTCCATTAAACCTTAAGGCATTGATCTAAGTCCTCCAACGTTGAAGTAAGAACTTGATCTAAACACTCTCAAAACTTTTCAATTGAAACCCTAACTACACTAACCCTAGCTCTAGCTAACTTACTAACCCTAGATGCTGATGTCATCCTTGGTTATTACATCTTTAATGCAGAAATGTTTCATTTTATGAGCAATTGAATGGTAGTTAAAGGCATTAATTGAGTTAAGTATCAATTTTTTGCATTGAATGCCATATCGTTCTAGTATTTATTGGTGAAGTGACGTTTACTTTTACTACTATTTTGTAAACATTGACTTCCTCAACATTTACTTTCAAATTGCTTATATTGAACATCAGATAATCTCTATATGAAGTACTAACCCATTGAATACCTTGAACATATCATTTTTCTATTGTTTTGTTCCAGGCAGGTACACTTCTTTGGGTTTTACTTTATTATTGGTTGTTTAGTCGGGAACATCTGATTGGTGGTGATCTGTGAAAGGGGAAACTTATCATTTCCTGATTATCCTTTAGCCTCTTCAAAACCCTAGGTCACCGGGGACGCCTCCCCTGGGCCTCACCTCCCTAAAGAGAAATAACCATCCCATCGTGGTGACATTGGGTGGGATAGGTTCTTGTTATGCCAGTTTGACTCTCTACTTTGTAGCCTCTTCTCCTATCTACAAACTGTGTGATAACATTTTGGCACCGCTGTCGAGGAACACTGAGCCAATTCTCCTCAAGATGACACTTTTTGGTAAGCCTTGCCTCATAACCTTATCTTACAAGCTTACCCGGCGACTCCACTAGGGTGTTTTCCCTTTTTCTTTGTTAGTTTCAAGTAAACTATCTAGCGACTCCACAAACCACAAAGAGGTTCAATAATCCTCCTTTGTCTTTCAGAAGGAAGCCTCCCAAGAACTCTCTTGTTGTCAAATCACTCTTCGAGAAAAGCCTTCCTTTAAGAATCATGTCTAGCTCTCAGACCGCTACAACGAACCCAACCAACAATCAAAGACAATGGTCATCTACTCTTTTCAAACCGTTAGACATGTCAACCATACCAAGCTACCCTAGGAAAATGCCACCCAAGTATGAGAAGTGGTTGCCTAAATTCATCGGTGCTGATGCAATCAGTGCCAAAGAGCACATGAGCAACTTTTGGGCATTTTTTCAGCTTCATACCATTAGTGATGATGTTGAATATCTAATCATGAAGTTGTTCTCCGCTACTCTTTATGATGCCTCAAGGAGTTGGTACCTGAGCCTTCCCGATGGAAGCATCAAAACCATGGACAGACTTGAAGAGGCCTTTCTCAAAAGATGGAGTGTCAAAGAAGACCCTAACATTCTCCTCCCCCGATTTAATAAGCTTTCCAAATATGAAAATGAGTCTATTCAAGAGTTCCATACTAGATTTGAGACTTTGTTGCAAAGGATCCCCGCAAGCCATCATCCGAAAGATGACTACCTCGTCCATGTTTACACCAAATCTTTCAATGGAAAACTAGGGTATCTTCTCAAGGATAAAAAACCCCAGGCAAACCTCCTTTCATCCAAGATTGAGCCTTTTGCTAATCCAAGGGGGAGATTAGACACCAAACAAAAAATAGTTCATAACGTTGAGCCTACTTCAGACCTGTGTGACAGTATCGCCAAGCTACAAGCCTCTATGGATGGTATCATAAAAAATCAAGAGAAAATGATGAGTAGGATTGTCAACTTGGAAAGATCTCAGACCCAAGCAMCCAGGGTCCCGTACAAAGGGAAATTCCAGAAGGGGAGCCAATTTTATAAACCAAAGAATGAGCAAGAAGTTCCAAACACCTTGGCCCCTGCAAACATTGTTGATGAAAATCCTTGGTGCCTAGAATGCAGTGAAGCACATTGGGAGCATGAGTGTCCTTACAGTAATGGCCATCAACAAGTCAACAACATGGACCATTTCATCGAGTTTCCTCAAATAAATATCACCGATGTAGAACATCAAGAAGCTGTAAAAGAAGCATTCAAGTTAGCAAGGATGGCGGTAATAAACAACCTAGACCAAGAATCATGAGAGAATCTCAAGAAACAAGAATTTCAGGTGTACAGAAGAAAGAAGTTGAACCAACCTGTTGTTGACCAGGTAAATCCCCCGCCCTTGGAGATACTTCTTCCCAAGACATCCAAGGTTGGGAAAGTTGACCTAAACTTTGACTTCGAAGGGGCATTATCAAAAATGCATGTAAACGTTCCCCTCGGAGAAGCCATTAAAATCCCATCTATCAAAGAACACTTTGACACTTTCTTTCTGGGATCAAATGAACCCATGGACCCCACTATTATGTTGCAAGCCGATCATTTCAAGGTCCAATATGGTGAGAACCCTCCCTTCTTCATGAATTTAATGATGAACAGCAAAAGCCTCAACAATTGCATGTTAGATACAGGGGCAGGTGCCAACATGATGTCACTTAAAGTCATGCAACAAATGGGTTTGAAGGTCACGCGGCCTTACAGGAATGTATGTGGCTTCGAATCTAAATCCATACCCACACATGGGGTAGTCGAGAATGTGGAATTTTGCCTTAAGGAGTACCCGAAGAAAGTAGTCCACATTGACATCGTGGTATTTGACGTCCCAGATGTGTGGGGACTATTGTTGTCTAGGAAATTTGTTGCAAAGTTGGGTGGCAGTCTCGATATGGACCTCACGTTTTTTAAATTGCCTTTAAAAAATGGAACAATAGGTTGTCTCCTAAATGTGCCAATAATTGGAGACCATGTGCAAGATATTACTCACCCCATCAACTATGACAAGGTGCAAGACAAGATGATACAAACTCTTCAAAAGTATTCTCCAGAAGATATTCCCTTTGCAATGGAAGAGGACTTTGATCAGATCAAATGGCCCAAGAAAGAAGAATACCAACAACTCCTAGATGAATTCAAGAACAAAGAGATTGGGACGGTGAAGATATTAAATAAAGCTGAAGATGACGTACAAATCTGTCCATCCCAACAGGAAGTGTTTACAGCAGAAGCCCACCCTCCTCCCTCAGCACAATACACCAGGGTGGTCCAAGGAATGACCAAATACAAAGTCAGAAAGTACAAGGAAGGAGACATGGTATGGATGTGGGATACCCAGAAAGGAGAGCCAACTGATTTAAAAGGAAGAGCTCAATCATGGATCGGACCCTTCAAAGTTGGAACGGAATCAGTTGACAACTCATATTAATTTTCCACTTTGGAGGGAAGAAGGTGCCCATTACCTATCAGCGGGCACCTCCTCAAACCCCACCAAGGTGGGGGGACCTGACTTCACAGGTAAGTGCAGGTAAGTAGGCATTTTTGCATTCGTGTATTATACCATTTGCATTTCATGTTATTTTGCTTTCACATTTGCATTATTGATTGTTTTTCATTTCATGTTATTTTGCTTCACATTTGCATTATTGATTGTTTTATTTCATCTATATATATATATATATATATATATATATATATATATATATATGATACATATAGCATATATAGATATAGATATAGATATATGTGTGTGTGTATGTATGTATGTATATGTATGTCGGGGGTGAAACTCACGTTCCCAATTTTACATCGACACTCCCATTGAAATGAAGGTGTCTATAGGTTATGCCAGAGATGTTGAGGTTCTCATGCACTCTTAATGGGTGAGAACATGTCCCCGAAGTCAATGAAGGTCCCCACTTTTTGTGGACAACTAGGAGGATCATGTCTCAAGGCCCACAAGCCCCTAGACATGGAGTACCGAGAGCATTATTGACCTGAGAATGGCCCTGGAGAGCTCCCATTTTTCTTCATTCATCATATTTTGTCTTGTCAATGTATAGTAGCATCCATCACCATCGGTTTGATCACATATCATAAGAGGTTCTTTTTCTCCATGAAGTAATTGGTCCATGTATCATGGTATGTGTCACTTTTGATCATTAAAAACCTTAAATATATGCATCTAATTCCTTTTATCTCTAACACTAGAACGCTGGATCTTACATTAGCTCCACTTGACCATGCTTAGGGAAATTGGATAGTGGTGCCCTAGCAAGCCTGTGCCCATAGCCCTGGGTTTGTCACTGGGTGATTTCTGAAAAATCCATCGGCCTAATTCCCATCATAGCACCACCAAGCTTCATTATGGTCCCACTCATTTATCCCATTCCTGTCCAAGCATTGGGTTGACCTATTTGTAAGATTGGACCTTATCTCAGGAAGAAGGGGCTAAAGGCCCTAAGGCAAAGCAACTAGTAAAAGACAAAAGCCTAGAAATAAAACCTCGAGATGCTTCGCCCAGGGATCCCCGAGAAGGCAGTAAAAATCCTCTCGGCAAGAAACAAGAGGGACCCAGAAAATAACAAAACAAGACCTAGTCAGAGGATAGGGGGTCTCATCACGAGCCAGCCTATTAGGTCCATGGGTACCTAACAGTATGACATTGCCACCATCTGGTTACCATGCTAGGGTAGTGACCTTTGGTTGCATGGCCAAGGGAAAGGGGGTCTCATCACGAGCCAGCGTTCTCATCTCTATGAAAGTACTTGTGGGTAAGGCTGTCAGCTCTGGTCACCATGCCAAGGCAATGTCCCCTGGTTAGTTCTTGAACAAAAAAAAGCAAATAAAAAGAATAAAGGCAAGAATGGGCTTGGAAAAAATGCATCCATGATAGGTACAGCTCGCCTTCTACAAAGGCACCCATAAGTAACACTTATGCATCCTTGGCCCTCACTGCACCCACATGTTTGGACATCCCCTAACCACATCACCTCACTTACATGGTTTGGATGAGATCTTTCTAGAAACTCTTCTTTTCTTATGGACACTAGCCCAATAGGAGGCCTTGTCCTTTTCTCCAATCTTGTATTGCAGGTTTTTGTAATGTCTTTGAGCTATTGACTGATGTATTAGTGTTTTTATGCAAATGTTTAATAATATTGATGATGATATGTGATTGACATTGCTATGATCCCTGTGACTGATGAGCCATGGAGCGTGTAGCTTTTGATGTGCAGGACCATGCCCAATGGACAGGTACCATTTGGACCAGTACACATGGGGAGATGACCAGTTCGGACCTCCATGGGGTTGAAGAGCCCACCAGATGGATGTTGAGACCCCATCAGGGGGCAGAGACAGGACAAAGCTTGATCAGGGGTTTTTCACTTGAGAGGAAGAGGACGTTCCACCAGAGATACTCTGACAGGACTAGACCTAGGGGGAATGACCCCTTTTCAGTGGAACGCTAACCTTGGAAGGCTTAGGATGTCCCCATATTCACCATGATGTCATCCAGCTTCATGGACACTTTTGGAGGCATACTGGGCAGCAGTGGCATGTGTGGCATGTTAGAGAGGCCCCTGGGGAGCTAACGTTTTTCTCTTGGATGTCTCATTTGTCCTAGAAAGGACTAGCACCTCCCTTGAAGGGGATTTTACTCTCTTTTCCACTTAATTAGGGTTTTTACTTAGCATTTAATGTAAAAAAAGTATGATTTTGACATTATGGCCTTGTCGACGTTTTTATAACCTAAAAAGTAAAATTAGGTCATTGATTCAGTATATATTGAGGATTTTGATCCTTATTTTATCATGACAACTTACTCACTCATTAGTGAGGTCTGATTTTTTGCGCCCTATTTGGGTTATTGGTTGATTTAAGGAAGTCACAATTGTTGAAGGAATATATTTTTGGCATTCTATGGTGTTTTTATTGAAGGAAGGTGTTACAACTAGGGTTTGCATGGTTATTTTTGATGAATTATAAGTATTTTTCTGCAAAACTTCTTAAATGAATGGTTGTAGTCTTATTTTCTTGCATGTATTTATAATTTTCTAAATCAAAACCCTAGGTGACAAGCACACAAGTAGGTCCTTGTCTCATGTCCCCTGATAGAAAATATTTTAGCCATTGAAGAAGAAGAAGAGAGCCTAGCCATAGCTACACTCCTTTTTCTTCCTCCCTTTAGCTAGCCGTACCATTTTGACTTCAAGAGGAAGAGGAAATCCCAAGCCTAGGTCATCTACACCTAGGGTCATTTTCTTTTAGGGTTTGATGAAAGAGCCTTGCCTTAGCAGCACTCTCCCTCTTTAATCCCTCTTGTCTTGACTTTGTATTTCATGTGAGCTAGTTGTTTTCCAGGAAGGAGGAGAGAGCACGAGGCCTTGCTTTAGTAACACCAGAGTGAGCCTCTCTCCCCTAGGGTTATGATTTTGAATCCCTGCTTTAGCAGCACTTCAAAACTTATCCCTCTAGTCCTTTAAAATCTCACCCCCTTCAATTCTTTCATCCTTCACTTATGACTCCATTAAACCCTAAGGCATTGATCTAATTCCTCCAACGTTGAAGGAAGAACTTGATCTAAACACTCTCAAAACTTTTCAATTGAAACCCTAACTACACTAACCCTAGCTCTAGCTAACTTACTAACCCTAGCTACTGACGTCATCCTTGGTTATTACATCTTTAATGCAGCAATGTTTCATTTTATGAGCAATTGAATGGTAGTTAAAGGCATTAATTGAGTTATGTATCGATATGTTGCATTGAATGCCATATCGTTCTAGTATTTATTGGTGAAGTGATGTTTACTTTTACTACTATTTTGTAAACATTGACTTCATCAACATTTACTTTCAAATTTCTTATATTGAACATCAGATAATCTCTATATGAAGTACTAACCCATTGAATAGCTTGCACATATCAATTTGTTGTTGTTTTGTTCCAGGCAAGTACACTTCTTTGGGTTTTACATTATTATTGGCTATTTAGCTGGGAACATCTGATTGGTGGTGATCTATGAAAGGGGAAACTTGTCATTGTCTGATTATCATTTAGCCTCTTCAAAACCCCAGGTCACCGAGGACGTCTCCCCTGGGCCTCACCTCCCTAAAGAGAAAGAACCATCCCATCATGGTGACATTGGGTGGGATAGGTTCCTGTTACGCCAGTTTGACTCTCTACTTTGTAGCCTCTTCTCTTATCTACAAACTGTGCGATAACAAGACCAAAAAAAGCTCGTTTCATGCCTCAAAATGGCTCTGTAATATTTTTTATTGTTTTTTGGACCCAAATTTTCAAATTTGGACCAACCGCTGAAATGGACCTGCAAGCTGATTCCTCCAATTTTTCCACCCAAAAGGTTGTGAGATAGATGATAAATAATATAATGATCCAATCCAGATTATACCTCACCATTTCAAAAGGATTTTGGTCCCCAAAATATTTACTCAATGAGGTGAGAAAAATTTTCCTCTACCTTCTCCCTGGAGTACCACTTTGCTTTGCCTAGAAGTTGTTTGTTCAACCCAATCTTCCAAAGGTCATGTTACCCATGTATTGTAGTTATGTGTTGCTTGTACAAAACTGTGTCTTCTACCAACGTTTCCTGAGTATCTAGTGCTAAATCCTTTATGGAAGGTAGGACCTACTCCTCCTCCTAATCCAACATGGAGGGATCATAGATTTTGAGATTCTCCACATTCACTACTAAGTAAATGTGCATGTATGGGGTAGACTGAGTCAGTAGGCATTATCTCCCACCTTTTCCAATACCTCAAAAGGACCATACCGCAGAGCCTTGATCTTCTTACCAGGACCATGTAGTCTTTCCTTATTCAGTTGTAACCATACTCTGTCTCCCACTTTAAATTGTTTCTTTGTTATATGTTGGTCATGTCTAGCCTTGTACTTTTCTTGTAACTTCTTCAGTGTCTCATATACTTGCAAATGGATCTGCCTAATATTATGAACAAATGTTTCTACCTTTAGTGCATCTCTTTGAGGTCCTCCCAAAATACTCCTTGTTGTTCATATACAACATCTAAGGGTGAAGGTGACAAATATCTAAAGAAAGTTTCAAAATGGGACTTACCCATAGAGGTGTGGGCTGCTCTATTATAAGAGTGTTGTATATAGATCAAATTTTCATCCCATTTCTTCGGATGCTTAAGATTGCAAGCCCTCAAAAGATACACCAAAGTCTCATTGACTACTTCTATCCACCCATATTTTTGTGGATGGAATGGTGTATACATGTTCAACTTAGTGTCCATCTTCTCCCACAATGTAGTCCAAAATGAAATGAGAGAAATGGTATCTCTATCTAAGATGATGCTCCTTGGTATCCCAAAGTGCACCCAGACCTGTTCAAAAAAATTATTTGTCACTTCTTTTCCACTGATGGTAGTTTTACAAGGAATGAGAATGCACATTTTGATGAACCTGTCAAATACCACAAATAGATAGTCATGTCCCTTCCTAGTTGTTGGTAAACCTCCCACAAAATCCATGGAAATGCTTTTCCAAGGTCGAGTGGGTACAAGTAAGGGATGGTATAAAACCTTGCTTCATGTTATTGGGCTTGCTTGTACAACAAAGTATACATCCTCTAATATATTGTGCTACATCTTCTTGCATTTTGGGCCAATACACATATATTTGTAAGTTGGAAATTGTCTTCCCAACACCAAAATGTCATGCAACCTTGGAAGTGTGAGACTCTCTCATAAGTTGCAATCTTTTACCTTTAGGAACACAAAGCTTGTCAACCTTGTAGAGTAAACCATTTTGGAAATGATAGTCATCATTGCCATCACCTTCTTCTATATGAATTTGACCTTGTAGTTGTTGAAACACCTCCTAAAAGTCCTCATCTTCTATGTATGCCTCTTTGTATGCATCATGGGTAAAAGTATCCATGTGCATTAGAGTTTCCAAAGTTGTAATGTTAGATGTGAGTGGTCGTGAAAGTATGCCTACCAACTTATTTTTGCTACCCTTCTTATACTTTATGACCAAATTAAATTGTTGTAAAAACTCCATCCACTTGTAATGTCTAGTTTGTTGTAGCTTACTTTAGGCCTACAAATACTATAGAGGTTGGTGATGTGTGTGGATGATGGTATCCTTTCCCATCAGATAGTGTTTCCACTTTTGGATAGCTTGTACCAAGGCATACAGCTCCTTGTCATAGGTAGGGTAGTTGAGAATTTCCCCATAAAATACTTCATAATGATAGCAGATGGGTCTTCCACCCTGCATCAATACTTCTCCCATGGCATACCCACTTTCATATGTCTCCACTTTGAAAGGCTTCTACAAGTTTGGTAGTGTGAGCACTGGTGTTTGATTGATCTTTCTTTCTATCTCGTCAAATGCCTTATGTTAATTCGCCCCCCACTAGAAACTCTTACCATTGGATGTTATGATGTGGAGTGGTGCAACTACTGTTGAAAATGAAGCTATGAACTTCCACAATTATTGTGTTGCCCCAAAAAATATCCTAAATTCAGTGAAATTTGTAGGAATTATCCATTTCATGATGGCCTCCATCTTTGTGGGATCTATATTGAACTCCCATCCACCAATCACATTCCCCAAATACACCAAACGCTACTGAGAAAACTCACATTTCTTGAGATTTTCCAACAGGTAATGATTTTTCAGAGTCTCTAACACCTACATAAGATGTGACATGTGCTCCTCCCAGGTAGCACTATAAACCAGTATATCATCCAAATAGAAAATAACAAATGAATCTAAATAAGGGCATAAAACATCATTCATTAGTATCATAAATGTAATCGATGCATTATATAAACCAAATGGCATAACCAACCACTCATACAAACCTTGCCTTGTCTTGAAGGAATTCTTCCAGGTATCTTCTTCTTTGACTCGTACCTAGTGATATCATGATTTCAAATCCAATTTAGTGAAGTACTTGGCATGCTACAATTGGTCCAATAGATCATCAATCCTTGGTAGGGGTATCGATTATTCAATGTAATCATGTTCAATTCTTTGTAATCGATACACATTCGTCAAGTCTCATCCTTCTTGGGAACAATTATGATGGGTGACCCACAAGGTGAGGTACTTGGTCGAATTACACCCTGCTCCAATAACTGTTACAATTTCTTCTTCACTTAATTCGCTTCCGGAACAGACTTCCTATACAAACCAATATTTGGCAATGGGGAGTCTGGAAACAAATGTATTGCATGCTCCACTTCCCTCTTGGGTGGTAGCCTTTTAGGCTCTTGGAACAATCCTCTGTATTTTTGTAGAAAATCCTCCAATGTTGTTTATGATCTTCAGTACACCCCTCCAAAGATGCTTTCACTCTCATTGAATCATCATCACACTGATTTTCTATTAAGAAAAATAAACCATATTTCTTAATAGAACTAATCAACTTCTTGGCTTGATTGGCACATACTAGTGAAATATTTGACTTGCCTTTATGTGCATTGATGATGTAGGATTTCCCATCCTTGATCAGTCGATATTGGTTGGATCTCCACATGAATATTTCATCCCTCATACCCATGTAAGGTCTTCCAAAAACTACTCCACATAAATCAAGGGGTACTACATCCAATTCCACTTCATCAATAAAATCAACACTTACAACATAGTTAATCTTACATTGTTTTGTTACCTTTATCTTTGCATCCTTGTTTACTGAACCCAATGGATATGGTCTAGGATGGTTGTGAACCTCCAATCGACTCTTGTTGACCAGATTAGTTGCTATGAGATTAGCCTGTGAACCAGAGTCGAACAGAGCATCTATATTGGTCTTATTGACCTGAATCTTGATGTGGAAGAACTTGGTCATCTCCTTCTATTCTTGGTGATGAATGATATTTAGATTCACCTCCTTCTACACAGATGTGCATACAATATTGTCATCCACATCTGAGCTACTTTCAACCTGATTGCTTGAATTTTTTGCTAGAAGGTTCTTTTTATTTCCTTCCTTCTTGCAACTCTTTAGGTTCAGTTTTGGATGTAGTTTCCAACATTTTCCTCAATGTGGCCATCAATGTTGCAATGATTGCAATGGTAGTTGAGATATTTACTTTGGTGTGCAGTGGTTTTTTTCTTCTTATTATTTTCCGCTTTCCACTTCTTCTTCCCCTCCTTAGAAGCTTCCTGGTGCTCTTTTTGCTTCAAACCACTTGGTTGCCCCTTCTTTTGGCCTATGTTTTCCAGGTATTGTGTCAGGACACATGACTCATCCATTGTTATTGGCTTGAAGAGAATCACATACTTTCGTAGATAATTGTGTAAACCCCTCAGATACTTGAGGAGTACATCTGGGTTCTAGGGGAAATACCCAGCATGATGGTCATCTTTCTGAAATCAATGGTGTACTCATGTACACTCTACCCCTACCTCTGCCTAAAGTAGTACCACCGGATCCATTGGTCCTATACATACCGGATAGGGTAAAATTGGGACTTAATGAGGGTTTTGAAGTCCTCCCACTTAGTTACTGGTGGATCACCCTCCAACCTAAGTGTTTTTGTAAGGCATTCCCACCAAGTTAAAGCATGGTCGTCTAGCTTCAATCTAGCAAATGAAATATTATGCTCTTCATCTATATGGTGAACACTAAAATAAAATTTTGGTTGTTGCAACCAATGATTCAATTTTAATGCATCGATCTCACCTTGATATGGCGTTATGTCCACTTTCGCTTCCACTTGAATAGGGATTGTGAAGGGTTCACGGCACTCGAACTCGGCTACTCTTTTTTGGATTATTTTTGCGACTTATTTTCTTCGTAATCTTTTGATTTCCCCTTCAATATGTTCTCTGAGTTAGAGCCTCCATAATTTCCAAACAGGTTTTAGATTTCTTGCTAGACCTGCCTTGAGGAGGTTCATATTGTGAATGATGTCGGAAACTTGTGATTCCAACTACCCAAATATCTCTTCTGTTGGATCTCGAGGGTTATTATGAATAGACTCGTCTCACATGGATAGGGTTTCTGCAAATTCTCTTTAATCGGATTCCTCAATCCTGCAACTTCCCACGAATACCCAAAAGAAAAACCTACTCTGATACCAACATGATCTGTAAACTTCCATGGATATTCCATTGGAACAGCTCATCACAACAAATCTAATAAAATATTGAAATATTTACTATTAACGTTAATTTCCATTAGATCTCCAAAATATTTTGTTACTGGTAAAATAGATAAAACACAGAAAAATATAGAACAGTAAAATACATTCACACCATCCACAAATAAACACAAGATATGACCTAGGAAACCCAATACGGTAGAAAACCCAGCTAGAAGGTGAGGTTGCTTTGCTCTCTTTTCTCTCGTAAATAAATTATGCAAGTACAAAGAAAGAGGCACTCATTGTGGAGTTCTCTTTGACCTATGTCATGTATGGATGCTACAGAATCTCTCCTCCTCTATTATTCCCAGAGAAGACCACTCTCATATGTTTTTCTTAGTTATGTAACAAGATACAATGCAAAAGAATGGAACACCCTCTCCTCCTAGTGGTTTGGTTTTTAACAGATCCCAATAGCCATCAAGGGATAGGTTTTTGACTTCCTAAACCTTCAATTGTTATAAGGTTTTGGACCTTCTAGAATGTTCTTAGAAAATCCACTACGTTTCTATCCCCACATGTCTAAGTAATGGAGGTTGACATGGTATCCACTTACACCATGGTGATCAATATGGTAGGTCAACTTGTGGGTGGCATAAATTTCCCATACAAACTTTGCTTGACGAACGGTTTGCGTCGTTGGAAAGGTATCGAAGTGTAGAATTTAGAATCTTCTTCCATAGTAAGGTTTGGAGAAAAAAAAATTTGTTTGATGCCTAAAAATGGCTTTGGAATATTTCTGACTTTTTTTGGACCCAAATTTTCAAATTTGGACCAGCCGCTGAAATGGCCCTACAAGTTGATTCCTCTAATTTTTCCACCGAAAAAGTAGTGACACAGATGAAAAATAATATAATGACCCAATTGGGATCATACCTCCCCATTTAGGGAGGATTTTAGTCTACAAACACTTTACTGAATGAGGTGAGGAAATTTTTCCTCTACCTTCTACATGGAGTACCACTTTGCTTTGTCTAGAAGTTGTTCTTTCAACCCAATCTGCCAAAGCTCATGATGCCCCTGTCTTTTAGTTCTGGGCCGCTTTTGTAAAACTACGTCTTCTTCCAACTCTGTGTGAGCATCTAGTGCCAAATCCTCTATGGAATGTAGGACTTGTTCCTCCCCCTAATCCAACATGGAGGGCTCTGTGGATTTTGATTATGGAGGGCTATGTTATAAGAGTGATGTATATAGATAAAATTTCCATCCTAGGTCTTCGGATGCTTTTGATTGTAACCCCTCAAAAGTTGCACCAAAGTCTTGTTGACTACTTCTTCCTGCCCATCTGTCTATGGATGGAATGTTGTAGACCTTTTCAACTTAGTGTTCATCTTCTCCCACAACGTAGTCCAAAATGCATTGAGAAATCAAGTATCCCTATCTGAGATGATGCTCCTTGGTATCCCAAAGTGCAGCCAACCCTATTCAAAGAAAATATTTTTTTCTTCTTGTCCAGTGATCTTCTTTTTATAAGGCATGGGAATGCACATTTTGTTGAACCTGTCAACTACCAAAAATGGATAGTCATGTCCCTTCCTGGTTGTTGGTAAACCTCCCACAAAATCCATGGAAATGTTTTCCCAAGGTTGAGTGGGTATAGGTAAGGGATGGTATAGACCTTGCTTCATGTCATTGGGATTGTTGGTACAACAAAGTATACATCCTCTAATATATCGTGTTGCATCTCATTGTATTATGGGTCAATACACATATCTTTGTAAGTTGGCAATTGTCTTCCCAGCACCAAAATTTCCTACAACCTTGGAGGTGTAAGCCTCTCAAATAAGATGCAATCATTCACCTTTAGGAACACAGAGCTTGTCAAACTTGTAGAGTAAAACATTCTAGAAATCATAGGCAACCTTTCCATCACCTTCTTCTATATGAATTTAGTCTAGTAGTTGTTGAAACACATCCTTGAAGTCCTCATCTTATGTGTATGCCTTTTTGTATGCATCATGGGTAAAAGGATCCATGTGCATTAGAGTTCCCAAAGCTGTAATATTAGATGTGGGTGGTTGTGAAAGCATGTCTACCAACTTATTTGTGCTACCCTTATTATACTTTATGACCAAATTATTTTTTTGTAAAAACCCCATCCACTTGTAATGTCTAGTTTGTTGTAGCTTACTCTGGGCCTACAAATATTGTAGTGGTTGGTGATCTATGTGGATGATGGTCACCTTTCCCATTAGATAGTGTTTCCACTTTTTGACAACTTGTACCAAGCCATACAACTCCTTGTTGTAGGTAGGGTAGTTGAGAAATGTCCCATGAAATACTTTAGAATGATTGTAGACAAACCTTCATCACTACATTAATACTGCTCCCATGGCATACCCCCTTGCATTTGTCTCCACTTTGAAAGGATTTTGCAAGTTTGGTAGTGTGAGCACTGGTGCTTGACTGATATTTATTTTCATCTCATCAAAGGCCTTATGTTGATTCTTCCCCCACTGGAAACTCTTACCACTGGTTGTTATGGCGTGGAGTGGTGCAGCTATCGCTAAAAATGAAGCTATGAACTTCTGCAAGTATTGTGTTGCCCCAAAAAACTCCTAGCTTCAGTGACATTTGTAGGAATTGACCATTTCATGATGGCCTCTATATTTGTGGGATATATCTTGAGCTCCCCTCCACTTATCACATACCCCAAATACACCAAACACTACTGAGAAAACTCACATTTCTTGAGCTTTTCCAGCAAGTGGTGTTTTTTCAAAGTCTCTAACACATGCATAAGATGTGACATATGCTCCTCCCAGGTAGCACTATAAACCAGTGTATCATCCAAACATACAATAACAAATGAATCTAAACAAGGGCGTAAAACATCAAACACAGTTACCAACTTAACGAGAACTCTACAGAGTTCTCGTTTTGGGGGAGGTCACATTTTTTACCCCGTTTTTAAAAATGGTGCTATCGGTAGAACCCTTTTTTTGCAATGCTTAAAATCCAAACCCATTCAGACCTGTTGCAATGACAACGGGTGTCATTGTAGACAAACACTTTAAAATTGGTCCTTGAATCGAAAAGTGATGCTACCGGTAACACCAAGTTTTTTTTTTGAGTTAAAATTATAACTTAATTGAAACTATGGCATCAACAACGACTACCATTGACGATAAACAACTCAAAATCGACTCTTAAATCATTGCTTGAA